>ML306075.1:0-18334 GCA_005239505.1 Nicotiana paniculata
AAAAACTCGACACCCCGGATTGGGCATTGCCTTATTTATTTAAAGATGTTAAGGATTTTGTAAAAATCCATTAAGAAATATTCTCAAGTCTCTTGTGAAATTTTTCTTCGTTAAGTTGTTTTGCATTTTGTCATAATGTCTGAAGAACGAAGAATAAGGGTTTCGTTATATTGGGGTGAGGCTGTGGTGGCGAATAACTCAGTAAGCTATAGTTTATCTCCATAGGGTCATGTTAAGTTGCCACTTACAATGGAGTATGATAGATTGGTATCGTTGTTATGTAAAAAAATGCGTGTGAGCAAACGTTCGGTGAACCTTAAAGTAACCGGAAGGCATCCGTATTTTGTCACTTCGCAAGGGGTTGCTTATTATGCTGAGTTTAACATCGACGATGATGAATCTCTGAAAGATTTTTTGAGGACTCCGGGTGAATATCGGGAATTTCTTGTGATAAAAATATTGGAAATGTACGTCTAGGTTGAAGACGTTCGCAATAATGAGGTTGCGCAAAGCAGGGATATCCCTCAGTCATCAGTTGGTTATTTTGGAGTAGTTTTAGCCGAACAGGTACCGGCTGAAAGAGTTTGGCCTGATCTAAACTTATCTCCACGGTCGAATGATGAGCGAGGAATAATTTCTCTCCTACTTTACATAATCTACAAGACGAGTGGTAAAATTCAATTTTCCTTTGTGTTACGATTTTTATTTTTGCTGTATTGAATTTGTATTAACACTCATATATTCCATTGGGGGGTACTGGCCAGATATAAATTTTACCGGTTATGAACCAACGCCCAGTTGGAATATGCGTAGTTCTAGTGCGTTGGATCATGATGGTCCATCCAGAAGTCATCACCAATAGGATAATGCCCATCATGAGATGTCAACACATTACAATTTGTAAGTGAAGTGATATAGCTATATGTAAAGTTTGGATCAATTTGAGTAGCTCATTATTTTGTTGGTTGTGCAATAAAAACGAGCAACTTGAAGTCCCTTCCTTACTCAATTTCCCGAAGATGACATATTTAATCGGTATCGGTGCAAAGAGTAAGGAAGAGAATAGTGATTATGACAATAATGCCGATGAGTTCGGAGATGACACACTCTTCTCTCATGAGGGTGATGGTGAGGAGAAAGAGAATGCTGGACCTAATTTGACGAGGGAGCATGCTCCACCCCCGTTAGACCAAGACTAGTAGGAGCGGGCGTTCGGTACTTCGTTTCGGTATTTAATAATTACGGTTCGGTACTTAGGCATTTAGTATATCAATTATGCATATCAAATACCGTACCAAAGTAGTTCGGTACGGTTCGGTATTTTCTTATTTGGTTCGGCATGGTTTCGGTACGGTTTCGATATAATACCAATCCACTGTAGGAGGACCTTATGCTGGGCAATAGTGACCTTTGTAGTATTCAAATTATTTTAGGCTGGAAAAAGAAAAGAAAAACACTAACTAAGATGCCAAAGCCAACAACAAGAGAATAAGAATATAAGCAAAAATACAAACAAAGAATTAAGATTGTAATTGACAATTGATTTCAGTTACATCATGCATAAGGAATGTCGATTTCAAAACACAAAAACATCATGATATTTTCTTTTTTCTCAAATGCAATATTTCTGTTGAAAAAAATAAACCATGTCAAAAACAGAAGAAAAGTTTAGTTCTGTCCAATATGATTCATACAATTTCAGAAGTCGACCGTCTTCTACCCTCTGCTAATCGTTAGAACTCCATAGAACTGAACTCAATTTCTTTCCAAAATCTTCTTTAAATGAAAATCAAATGAGTTCCTGGGTAATAATCCACTCACCAGCCACCATTCTCACTTTGTGTTTTGAAGCTACTATAATAATCAACCAGCTCGAGAAAACACATATTCATACATAAAAAAGATAACTTTATCGGTGAAAATCTGAAAAGATGAGTAGATCAGAGAAAATCTCAAAAGGGTTGTTAACCTTACATCGTCCAAGAGCAGATTAGAGAAAGAAAACACTCACTCCCGAAGTTGACATGCCCTCACACAGTAGGTAGTCTGTAGTCGTGACTTGTAGATTTGTCGATGTTAGTTTGTTGCTTTTTGAGAGAAGAAATCTAGGGTTAGAAAAATGAGGGAAAAGACTATTGGGAAATAGGGAAATGAAAACTGATACTAGGTTGGGGCGTAGGGCAGTTAGGGTGTACGTGTTGGGCTTAGTTTTATTGGGCTCAAAAATAAAAATAGAGGTGGGCTGCAGGGTCTGGTCAGTGTAGCAGTTAAATATTTCGGTATTTCGATATATCATAATATCGTAGACTCAATATCGATTACCGTACCAAAATACCTAAATACCGAAGTAATTATACCGAAGAATACTGAAATACCGAATAAACCGAAACCGAAATACCAAATTAATTTGGTTTGGTTCGAAATTTGGTTTTTCGGATTTTATGCCCTCCCCTAACCAAGAGTGTAGGAGTCCCACGTGCCGTTTCATTGAAGTGATATCCCCTACCTTGATCATTTTCCAAGTACGCCAAATGTGGATGCCCTCACAAGGGATACAGACAAAATTCAGAAAGCAATTGGGATGAGTTTAGACCAACGATGCTGTTAAAGGGCATGTTTTTTTCTGATAAAGCGCGCCTAAGTAGGGCGGTGAAAATGTACAGCGTCAAAGAGTGTCGTGAGTTGACGGTATGGGAGTCGTCTCCGGATGTTTACAAGGTTGTTTTCCATAGATGGTTTACAGGTTGTAATTAGATGCTACGTGCGAACAAGAAGAAAACAAATACGTGGAAAGTGGGTAAATACATTGGCACCCACTGTAACGATCCGACTGGTCGTTTTGCGTTCTAGGACCCCATGCCCCCAAATGAGACTTTCTGTAGCTTCTTTTACTGATTTATGACTTGCGAGGACGGGTGATTCGGGATTTGGAGGAGTTTGCGAGTGGTATAGGAACACTTGGTTCCTTAAGGTTGGCCTTAAAGGCCAAGTTTGACTTCGGTCAAAATTTTGAGAAAACGACCTCGAAATCGAGGTTCGAAGGTTCCGGTAAGTTCGTATGGTGATTTCAGACTTGGGCGTATGTTCGGAACGGGTTTTGGATGACCCGGGAGCGTTTTGGCTCCAAATAGTGAAATAAGAGTTTCCTTAAGTTCAAATTGAGGTTTGGAATGTGTTTTTGAGTTATCGAGGTCCAATCGGAATTCCGAGAACGGGAATATTTTTGTTATGTCATTTATGACTTGCTTGCAAAATTTGGTGTCATTCCGAGTAGTATAGGTAGGCTCGACGTAATGAAAACGAATTCAAGAACTTAAATTTCTTAAGTTTGATCTTATAGGTTTTGAGGTATGATTTTTAGTTTTAGTGTTGTTTTGGGTGTTCAGAAGGCTCAAGAGAGTCCGTATTATTATTTAGGACTTTTTGGTATATTTGGACGGGGTCTCGGGTGGGCCCAGATGCCGTTTGGGCATCGAGCGAGGCAAAAACCAGCATCAAATGACTGCTGGTGCACCAGGTCTGGTGCGACCGCACCTGCGTAGGCTTAGCCGCAGGTGCGAGACCGCTTTTGCGGTCCCCTGCCTCGCAGGTGCGACCCCAGGTGAGGATGCCAAGTTCCGCAGGTGCAGATTATTTTCCGCAGGTGCGAACCCAAACCCCCTTTTCTATTTCTGCAGATGCGAGACCGCAAATACGGTCCTCGAGCCGCAGGTGCGAAAAGCTTGTAGGCAGTAAGGTTCTTTTAAAACACGGGACTTAGCCATTTTTCACCATTTCTTCTCCACCATTGGCGATTTTAGAGCATGCAAAGGGGATAAACGACCTAACTACTATAAGGTAAGTAATTTCTACCTTAAACTTAGTTTAATACTTGAATTCTTAGGTAGATTAACACATTGATTAGTAGAAATCATGGGTTAGAGTAGAAGGCTAGGTTTTATGAAAAATGAGAGAATTACCAAGGAATTGGTCATGAAATCATACAAAAACTATGTAATGTTGGTCCTTAGGCTATGGGTGAGTGTTTCCTTAAAAAGTTTTCGGAATCCGAGCATGTGGGCCCGGGGGTGTAATTTGGGATTTTGTGATTTAGGATGAAATAATCGCTTAAATAGGGTAATTTCATACCTTTGAGTATAGATTGATTTATTCATACATTATTTGGCTAGTTTCGAGTCCTTGGGCGACGAATTTGGAGTTTCGGGCGCGTTCTTGACCCGTGAAGTAGACTTAACGCGAGGTAAGTATCCTTTCTAACCTCTTAAAAGGGAATTGTCCCTTTAGGCGAACTAAATAATTATGTGCTATTAATTGCGGGGACTACGTACGTTCGATATGACGAGAGTTCGTGCGTAGTGACTATTCCTGTTATGTCCGGGTAGTTAGGTTCACACCATGCCTCATAAATTTCGTAAATTACTTCATGCCTTGTAATTCCTTCGTATGCAATTTCATTTCATGAAGTTTTCTTAATATGTGTTTTAGACGAATCATTATTATTTGTGGAAAAAGGGGATTAAAAGAACAATGTTATATGTATATGTGACCGCTTCGCACTATATGTCTATTCCGCGAGTGGAGTAATTGTTTCCACTACTATCATGGGAGCGGGCCATACGCCACGGCAGGTTAATAGATGCATCTATGGTTCGCGCCGTTTGACCCTCCGGCAGTGCACATTTACTATTATGTTGTCCCAAACCGTATTCTCTGATATAATGTGCGCATGCTGCTTGTTGATATTATTCGTGACTTAAACTGTTAGTTGATTTGAAATGTAAGATTTGGAGTTATATGTTAGAGTTTTGACTCAAAGTAGTTTCGTAACATGCTAGATATTTACTTTCCTATTATTCATGTGTACTTGTTGCCCTCTTTAAGTTATATACATAATTACACTGTTTGGACCTTAGTAAGTGTCAAGTCGACCTCTCGTCACTACTTTTTCGAGATTAGACTGGATACTTACCGGGTACATATTATTTTATGTACTCATGCTACACTTTGTACTTAATTGTACAGGTTCTGAGGAAGGTGCATCTGGGTATCAGTCCGGAGCTCGTCCTTGACTTATATGTGATTTGGACTCTCAGTGAGCTGCTTTCCCTGGCGATCTCTAGTAGCACCTTGGAGTTTTCTCCCTTTTTGTTATGTCTGTTTATATTTCCTCAGACAGTAGGACAAATTTGTATTCTTTTGGATTCTTACTTTACTAGACGCCTGTAAACTTGTGACACTAGTTCCTGGCATACACTATAGTAGATGTTATCTTGGAATGTGATTATTATGTTATAGCTTTTATGGTTAATTATATATAAAATTGCCTAAGCTAATATCTTAAATTTAAATCAAGTAAGGGATGGAAATGGTTTTGGTAAATTAAACGAACTCACTAGTAAATTGATGTTGGCTTGCCTGACTATGGTGTTGGGCGCCATTGCGACCTGATTTAGGATTTGGGTCGTGACAACATGGTATCAGAGCTCTAGGTTCACGTAGGTATCACAAGTTACAGACAAACCCAATAGAGTCTTGCGGATCGGTATGGAGACGTCTATATTTATCTTCGGGAGGCTATAGAGTGTTAGGAAATCTCCCTCTATTCATCTTCTATCGTGCAGTTGATGGTATACTAAATCTCACTCTTCTATTCTCTCACAGATGGTGAGGACACGCGCATCCAATGTTCCAGACCCGGGAGGGGCCGCTACCTTCGTCATCCGAGGACGTGGCAGAGTTGGGGGAGGGCACCGACCCGAGGTAGGGGCGAGGGCATCCGAGTGTTATTCCAGTTGCACACCCAGCGGATCCCTTTACTGAGGAGCAGGGCGAGGTTCCCGCAGCAGATCCTGCCCCATTAGACTTTATGACAGCGCCACGATTCTAGGAGGTCATGAGCCGTATGATGCGGTTCATGGACACCATGACCCAGGATGGTTTATTTCAGCGGATCCTGCCACATCTCAGGCAGGAGGGGGAGCACAAACCCCTACTGCCCAGGCCGCAGGTCATACAACAGCAGTATATCAGACCCCGGGTACACTGCCCGTGGGCGGGGCCCAACCGGTAGCAGCAACACCTAAGACCAAACCAGCTATGGACAGTGATCCACATAAGCTATTAGATAGATGGACCAGATTGCACCCTCCTATCTTCCAAGGAGAGCGTGGCGAGGACGCCCAAGACTTTATTGATAGGTGCAGGGACAGACTGCACAACATGAGGATATTGGAGTCCCATGGAGTTGACGTCACTACTTTTCAGCTAGAGGGCAGGGCCCGCAGGTGGTGGCAGTCCTATATTTTTGGCAGATCGGCGGATTCTCCTCCACTCACTTGGTAGTAGTTAACCAAGTTGTTCCTGGACAGATATATTCCACCCTCTGAGAAGGAAGAGTTGCGGTATCAGTTTGAGCAGCTGAAGCAGGGTCAGATGTCCGTGACTGACTACGAGGCTAGGTTTTCTGAGATGTCTCGTCATGCCCTCATGATACTTCCTACTGATGCTGAGAGAGTGTGGAGGTTTGTAGCTGGGTTGCACTCAGGTATTAGGGCCAACATGGCCCGAGAGGTGGAGATGGGGACTCCTTATCAGCTTGTGGTTGAGATTGCTCGTCAGATTGAGGGTTATCGATCGAGGGGAAGAGAGTAGAGTCAGTAGGATAAGAGAGCTAGATTTTTTGGAGATTTCATAGATGCTCCAGTCAGGGGAAGAGGCCAGTTCGGTAGGGGCCAGCCTAGTAGGCCTCCATATTCAGTACCCCACTACCTTCACGAGGTGTCCCAGAGAGGCCTTACTTTAGCGCTATGCTGGAGAGTTCTTATTGCCCACCATCCATTCAGGGTTCCTCCAACGGGTATTCTGGTCATCAGGGGTCTTCCAATCTTTATTTCAGTGCTATGCCAGAGAGTTCTTACCGCCCTCCAGGTATTCAGGGTTCTTCATCAAGGCAACATGTCATGGTACCAAGAGGTTGCTTTGAGTGTGGGGATCCAAGCCATATGAAGAGGTATTGTCCCAGGCTCCGGGGCAAGGCAATGCAGCAGGGTCACCGGCCGATGAGGTCAGCACCAGCGGTTCGGCCACCCAGAGGTGGAGGGTAGGCTGGTAGAGGTCGTCCCATAGGTGGAGGCCAGGCAGGAGGAGCCCAGTCAGCTCTTGTTTATTCCGGTGGCAGTCAGTCTTTTGGCGCTCCAGCCAGATTCTACGCTATTCCGGCCAAATCAGATGCAGTGGCCTCAGATGCCGTGATCACACATATTATTTTAGTATGCGGTAGAGATGCATCGGTATTATTTGATCCAGGTTCCCCTTATTCATATGTGTCAGCCTTATTTGCTCATTCTTTGGATATTCCTCGTGAGTCCCTGGGTACTCATGTTTATGTGTCCACTCTTGTGGGCGATTCTGATGTTGTGGACCAGATTTATCGGTCCTGTGTGGTTACATTCTGTGGGTTCGAGACTAGAGCGAACCTCATGTTTCTTGATATGGTTGATTTTGAGGTCATCCTGTGCATGGGTTGGCTATCTCCTTATCATGCTGTTATAGATTGCCATGCCAATACTGTTACTCTAGCCATGTCCGAGTTGCCAAGATTGGAGTGGAGAGGTTCCTCAGTTAGTGCAGCTAGTCGGGTTATTTCCTTCCTGAAGGCTCGACATATGGTCGAGAAGGGGTTGTTTGGCTTATCTTTCCTATGTACGGGACACCACCGCCGAGTCTCCGACGATTGATTCAGTTCTAGTAGTTCGCGAGTTTGCTAATGTATTCCCTTCTGACCTTCCAGGCATGCCACCAGATCGTGACATTGATTTTTGCATTGATCTAGCTCCAGGCACCCAGCCTATATCTATTCCCCCTACCTTATAGCTCCAAAATAATTGAAAGAACAACTTGAGGAGTTGTTGGTTAAGGGGTTTATCAGACCAAGCGTATCGCCTTGGGGGTGCTCCAGTGCTATTTGTGAAGAAAAAGGATGGGACTATGGGGATGTGTATTGATTACCGCCAGTTGAACAAGGTCACCATCAAGAACAAGTACCCGTTGCCGCATATCGATGATTTGTTTGACCAGTTGCAGGGTGCTCAGGTGTTTTCTAAGATTGACCTGAGATCGGGGTACCTCCATCTGAAGATTCGGGACTCGGATGTTCCGAAGACTGCCTTCTGTACGAGATATGGTCATTATGAGTTCCTAGTGATGTCCTTTGGCTTGACTAATGCCCCAGCGGCATTTATAGACTTGATGAAAATGGTGTTCAAGCCTTATATTGATTCTTTTGTCATTGTCTTTATTGATGACATTCTAATTTACTCCCGTATCTTAGGGGAGCACGAGCAGCATTTGAGAGTTGTGCTCCAGACCTGCGAGAACAGAAGCTGTATGCTAAGTTCTCCAAGTGTGAGTTTTGGTTGGATTCTGTGGCTTTCTTGGTACATGTGGTATCCGGAGAGGGTATCAAGGTTGATCCTAAGAATATTGAGGCAGTTCAGAGTTGGCCACGCCCTACTTCAGCTACAGAGATCAGGAGCTTCTTGGGTCTAGCAGGTTATTAATGCCGATTTGTGGAGGGTTTTCCATCCATTGCAGCTCCTCTGACCAGGTTGACTCAGAAGAATGCCCCATTCCGATGGTCCGACGAGTGTGAGGCGAGCTTCCAGAAGCTCAAGACAGCATTGACCTCAACACTAGTTCTAGTATTGCCTTCCGGTTCCGGGATGTACACAGTTTACTACGACGCTTCACACGTTGGTTTGGATGTGTGTTGATGCAGGAGGGGAGAGTTATTGCATATTCTTCACGTAAGCTGAAAGTTCATGAGAAGAATTACCCTGTGCACGATTTGGAGTTGGCGGCGATTGTTCACGCTCTTAAGATTTGGCGGCACTACTTGTATGGGGTGTCTTGTGAGGTTTATACAGACCACCGCAGATTGCAGCACTTGTTCAAGCAGAGGGATCTTAATTTGAGGCAGCGCAGGTGGCTTGAGTTGCTGAAGGAATATGCATCACCATTATTTATCATCCCGGCAAGGAAAATGTGGTAGAAAATGCCTTAAGCAGAAAGGCGAAAAGTATGGGTAGCTTGGCTTATATATCAGCAAGGGAGATATCTATAGCTTTGGACATTCAGTCCTTGTCTAATCGCTTGGTGAGGTTGGACCTTTCAGAGCAGCGGGTTCTTGCACGTGTGGTTGCTAAGTCTTCATTATTGGGGGAGATTAAGGCTCGACAATTTGATGATCCGCGCTTGGAAGATTTACTGGAGACAGTAGTGCAGGGTGGTGCCAAGGAGGTTTCTATTGGCGAGGATGGAGTTCTGAGACTTCAGGGTCGCTTATGTGTCCCTAATGTTGATGGCCTGAGGGAGAGGATTCTGGAGGAGGCTCACAGTTCACGGTATTCTATTCATCCTGGTGCTACGAAGATGTATCGTGACTTGAAGCAGCATTTCTGGTGGAGGCGGATGAAGAAAGACATAGTGGAGTATGTGGCTAGATGTCTGAACTGCCAGAAGGTTAAGTATGAGCACCAGAGGCCAGGAGGCCTACTTCAGCAGATGCCTATACCTGAGTGGAAATGGGAGCGCATCACTATGGACTTCGTAGTTGGGTTGCCTCGGACTTTACGGAAGGTTGATGCAGTTTGGGTCATTGTGGACAGATTGACCAAGTAGGCACATTTCATTCCAGTATCTACTACTTATACTTATGAGAGGTTGGCCCAGATATACATTCGGGAGATAATCTGGTTACAGGGCGTGCCTGTGTCCATTATATCAGATCGAGTCCTCAGTTCATCTCGCACTTCAGGAGAGCATTACAGAGTGGGTTAGGCACCCGGGTGGAGCTCAGCACAAAATTTCACCCTCAGACTGATGGGCAGTCGGAGCAGACAATTCAAATATTGGAGGGCATGCTCAGGGCATGTGTGGTTGACTTCGGAGGTCAGTGGGACCAGTTCCTGCTTTTGTTCGAGTTTTCTTATAATAATAGTTATCAGTCCAGCATCGAGATGGCTCCATTTGAGGCCTTATATGGTCGGCCATGTCGTTCTCCTATCGGGTGGTTTGAGCCTGGTGCACCTAAGTGTAATGACCCGGTCGGTCATTAGGTAGAACATGAATTATTATTACTGTTTTTGCCTGGTCATAGGTTGGTTATACTATTTATGATGTGTTAGAGTCGGTTGGCTCGGATTCAAAATGGCTGTTGTGAGAATTGAGACACTTAGCCTCTAAAAATAGCCTTATGGTTGGGAAAGTCAACTGAGAGTTGACTTATTGGTAAATGATCCCGGAATGCAGATTTTATGGCTTGGATAACTTCGTTAGGTGATTTGGGACTTAGGAGTGTGTTCAGAATATTTTTGTGATGTCCGGTGTAGAATTAGGCTTGAATTGGCGAAAGTTAGTTTTTGGCGATTTCCGGTCGGCAGTGGAAAATAGGCTATCGGGGTCGGAATGAAATTCCGGAAGTTGGAGAAGGTTCGTAATGTCATTTTGGATATGTACGCAAAATTTCAGATCAATCGAAGGTGTTTAGGATGGTTTTGGCATCGTTGGTGGAATTTACAAATTTCAAAATTTATAGGCTTGAATTCGATGTGATTTTGGTGCTTTGATGTTATTTTGGGTGTTCCGAGAGTGAAACTAAGTTTGAATGATCATAGGATGTGTTGGTATATTTGGTTGGGGTCCCGAGGGGCTCGGGATTGATTTCAGATGGTTAACGGGGTTTTAGGAGTTGAAAAATGCAGCTTTCAGCTGCTGGTGTAAAATTTCTGGTGTAATCGTACATGCGGATGGGGAACCTCAGGTGCGGGCCCGCAGGAGCAGAAAAGGCTCCGCAGATGCGGAAGTTGGCCAGCCCAGGAGAAATTCGTAGATGCGGAGCGGAAGTGGAGCCGCATGTGCGGGAATTGCCTGGTATTATAATACAAGATTCACAACTGAAAAGGATTCATTCATAGACAGGAATGTTACATGCCTCTCAAAGAAAAAAGAACAAAGAAATCCTGACCAAATAAAGGTCAGGCCAAGAAGTAATTCAGCTAGAGGAAGGAATGCCCAAGCAGCAAATAACCAGCAACCTTTGAAACCCAAACAACAACTCCCACGAACTTAACCCAGATAGACTCAGAAATCAGAGTCTGAAGGAGGAAAGAGGCTCATAATCCTAGAAAATACTTCATGAACATTTTAGAAAAAAGAATTAGATTTTTTTTTACTATCCTCAAAATTTGTTTTCGAGCAGAGGTTGTTCTATATTTTTTTGTGATTTTCAACTCTTTTCAGCAGTCCAAGAGTTGTCAAAAATCTTCCTCTAGTGGTAAAAGGTGTGTGTATATATAAAGATATTTTGGGATAGGATATGCTTAGCATATTCCTTATCCAATAAGCTGAAAATAGTACAAATGCAGCTGTCACCCTTATCTTTTGGGAAGCTGCCCTATTCTAGAAGATTTCCATCCCTTAAAATTACTTTTTTACCCCCTAAAAATCTTATTTGTTGACTCTAGAAGGTTCTTGGGTTGTTACACCCAATATTCCTTTAGCTAAAAACCCTATATTACCCCTTAAAGTCCCTAGAATTACCCTAAGGTTAAAGTTAATTGGGGTTATCTATTAACTTCGGTTAGTTGATCCTATAACTTACTTTAGTTAATTAAACCTAATTAGGTATTCTTACCTAGGATTAGGGCAAAGTTATCACTTGAATTAGACTAACCTTGATATATTAGTTAGTGGGCTTATGCGACTAATTACTTTGTTTTAGGAATTAAATAAAAAAATGATCAGAAATTAGGACTTAGTTAATTACAGTGCTTAAATTAGTTATTTTCAAGACATACTTACAAAATATGATTGAACGATCATGAAGTTGACAAAAGCTTTTGCACTGATCTTTCAAGAGTTACATAATCATAGAAGCACATTAGAAGGAAGAAGGCAACTCATAAACTGACATGCTTCTAAAATGATGACCTTATATCTAACCTTAAGTGTTCATATCAATTTCAGTTTTGTTTTATCAGAAAAATAACCTCAAATGCATGGTACAAATCAACTAAAAAGAGGAAGGGTCAAAGTATACTGACCTCTCTTTGAGCAGAAAACCAAACGAATACTCATTTTTTTAGCATTTTAGGAATCAAAGACTTAGACGATGACCATTGGATAGAACTCAGAACCAGAAAGAGAGAAAAAATTAAAGAACCAATTAGAACCTAGTTTTTTTTGTGAATTGAATACGTATTGCTATTGTATACTTGTATTAGGTTGTGTTAGGTGAGAACATTGAAACTCCTATTTATAGTGGCATTCAATGCCTTAGGATTTTCAGCCGATTTAAACTAGTGAGTGGAATATAATGATGAGTTGATGATGTGAGCATAATCAGGTGAAATCAGAAAGAACAGAGGGAGAATCGATGAAGGAGTTTTACCTGAGCGTGCGAGGACCAGAATCAACCGTTGACGAGAAAAATCCATCGGCTAAGATCCAATGTCTATAGGTCACTGCATTTGACGTCTTAACATCGAATACTTGTGACGAAATTTTGAGAAATCTTCATGCATGCTCCGATTTGATGGAGCATCAGATGATTCGTGGTTGATTCATTAACCTTGCACGAATTAGTGCAAGGTATCATGACTGATAGGGTTAAGCGGATGAGAGAAAGGAGAACGAAGGAGGAAAGAGGGTGATGGTTTCAAAAGAGGAGGGATTAGGGTTTTCAGATTCTCAGACTTGAAATAAGTTGGAATCAGATGTTTTTGGGGAAAACTAAGGACGGGAGGTGGTTGAGGATGAGGAGAGGGTTGTAGGGTTAAAGTTTGGGGCTATTTGGTGGAGCTTCGCCGCCGGTGGACGATTTTCGGTCGGCGGAGCAAGGTGGGAGACGACGGGGCTGTGAGGGGTTAGAGAGACAGACGAGAGAGACGGTGTGTGTAGGTGTTAGGCTTAGGGTGAAATGGGGGGTATGGGGGTAGCTTAGGACACTTAAATATTAAAAGACTCTTGAGTTCCCAGCCGTTAGATCAAAATAGATCAACGGCTGGGATCATTTCATTAAACAAAACGGGGTCGTTTAGGGAGAGGGGTTTGGACGGGTTGAGGGATTTATTGGGCTGGGTAGTTGTAGAGGCAGATTGGGCCTGGGTAATCTAGCCCAGGTCTGATTTTAGTCCTCTTTTTTAATACTTAGGTTAATTAATCACCTAAATAAACTCTAATAATATACTAATTAGTCTTAAACTAATTTCATTTAATTATATATTAATTAATGAGTTAATTAAGAGTAAAACCATTAGTTTAGTACCCGTAATTATTTAAAGAACCAATTTCGTAATTTCTTAGAAAAGATGATTAAATTATGTAACTAATTATCAAAAACCCAATTATGTCAAATAATGAAATTTTTAAAATATTTTATTATTATTTATCACTTTATAAATTTTTAAAAGATGAACTATGCCCATGCAATGCAAATAATTCACAAATAAACACTGAATTCAACAAAAATCTATGAAATTAATTTATTTATCGAATTCTGTAGGAGTATTTAGTAGGTTAAAAATCACATGCTCACAGCTGCCCCTCTTTGCTCGGAAACGCGAAGAGTTTTCGGGCAAAGATAAAGTGAGCAATCATGAACGAATTTTACCCGTTTGCATACTCCATGTGAAACATTTTTGAAAAGTTTGACCGAACCCTGGTTCAAGGTTGCCTACATATCCTTGGCTATAAAGGAATCAGGTCAGTGTAGTTCTGGAGGTTTTGGTAGTTGGGACTACCGGGTAACTGTGATTTCACTGTTGTTGCTGCTGTTACTGCTTGTTTAGCTCCTTATTACACCAAAGTCAAAAAAATGAAAAAGACTAACTAAACCTATCAAGTTACAATATTCCTATCTATTAGCCTTCTGAAGCTTGATCTCGAGTCTTGACTGCTTTTATACATACCCCGATCTGAATCTTGATGCTTGTTAGTTGTAGGTGTTGGTTCAATCTCCTTCAAATTTTGGATTAAGACAGGACGTGCATAGCTTGCGACTTCAATCTTGCTTTGAGCAGTCCGCACCTTTTCCGCTTATGTACTCTGGGGTTTGGCTTTCTCTCTTTCTCTCTTTTTTTTTTTTTTTTTATATTTTTAGTTCTGGACTGAAATTTCTTCTTTTGGTCATCTTGAATCCAATTTCCTAAATGTAATCTGCGTAATCAAGAGCAAACGAACAAAATTTTCTGCCCTAGCTTTCACTAGGAAAATTTCATGAGTTATTGTAACTAAATCTATGCTACTTTATTATTGAAAACAATGAAAAGCCAGGAATGGTGTACCCGGAGTGAATGTAGACTAGGGGGTAGATACCCTAATGCCTAAAAGTAAAATCAACCAGGGATTGGAGACCCTATGTTGGAAAAGATCGACAGGTTATGCTGTCGTCAAGAAAAGATCACCAGGTTATGCCGGTGTCTGGGAAAAGGTCAATAGGTTATGCTGTTGCCAAGAAAAAAGGTCACTGGGTTATGCCAGTGTCATGAGAAGATCAACAGGTTATGCTGTTGTCAAGAAAGAGATCACTAGGTTATGTTGGTGTCTGGGAAAAGGTCAACAGGTTATGCTGTTGCCAGGAAAGATACTGCCGGGTTATGCCGATATCTGGAGAAGATCAACGGGTTATGTTGTTGTCAAAAAAGAGATCGCCAGGTTATGATGGTGTCTGGGGGAAGATCAACGGGTTATGCCGGTGTCTGGAAAGGTCAATAGGCTATGCTGTTGCGTGGGGAAAAGAGATCACTGGGTTATGCCAGTGTCTGGAGAAGAAAAGATCACCAGGTTAGGCTGGTGTCTGTAAAGGTCAACAGGTCATGTTGTTGCCTGAAAAAGAGATCACTGGGTTATGCCAGTGTCTGAAGATGATCAACAGGTTATGCTATTGTCAGGAAGATCACCGGGTTATGCCGGTGTCTGGAGAGGTCAACAGGTTGTGCTGTTGCTTGGGGAAAAAGGAGTGATCAACAGGTTATGTTGTTGTCAGAAAAAGATCACCAGGTTATGCCGGTGTCTGGAAAGGTCAACAGGTTATGCCGTTGTCAGGAAAAGAAGAGATCACCAGGTTATGCCGGTGTCTGCTTGGGTGTGGGACCCTATGTTTGCATCAACTGAGGACTGGGACATCCTTGGTTGGAAAATGTTTGGCTAGGGATTGAGGACCTTATGCTACTTTAGGGTTGCATCATATTCAACTTCATTTCTTCTTTTTCTTTTTCTTTTATTTTTATTTTTATTTTTATTATTATCTTTTTTATTATTAATTTTTTTTATATATGCGGAAAAAGATTTTTGGAGGAAACTTCCCTTTCTTTGGAGTCAATGCTGCAGAGCTCCTTCTAGCTCTTATGCAATTCTTTTTGATTACACCTGCCTTTTGCACCTGTTTCCTATTTTCAAACAAAGAACAATTTGTTAGTTTGAAACGGTGGTTGATTTTGCGGTCTTGATTTTCAACTGCTTGATCTCAGCTCTTTTGATGAAGATCTCAAACACTTGCTTGCTTGTTTGCTTGCTGGGAATTGGGTTTCATCTCTAATCCCGGGGGCCTTAGCTTTCCAGATTTCACCATGGCGATCGGTCACGTGGGACCCAACATTTTATTTTGCCTTTGTAGGCTTTTCACTTGCTTTTTCTTTTGGATTTCCAGAGTATTGGGGAGGAGGTTTGGCCCCTCAAATTCTACTGCGACGGTTAGTCGTGTGGGACTTAACCTTTCCAACTCTATTTCGCCTTTATTGGTTTTTCATTCCTGACTTTTCTTCCAGCTGTAACTTTAGGTCATTTGGAATATTTCGACTTTTCAAACCTTGCCAAGATGGTTAGCCACGCGGGTCTCAACCTTTAAACTTCAATCTCCTTTATAGCACTTCATTTTGATTTCCTCCTTTCCAGGTTTTGAGTTTGAATCATCAGCCATTGTGTCCAGTCGGGATCGAATCGATGCCCCTAGCGAGGCTGGGTGCCTTTTGCATATTGACCCGTGTCAAATGAGAGCCCTGTAAATCAGTCTTGCCATCTTTTCTTTGCCTTAGTTTCGGGACAGAGTTATACCGAAAGGGATTCAAAAGAAAAATAAACGACAGAATGGACAACGAATTTAAACAAGAGGTGTCCCTTTCAGGGAAAGGAAAGAAGGACTTATCTGGAGTGCATGCAGACTTCAATGAACATGACATGCCCTTTGGACTGGATGCCTAATCCGTGTAAACCGTCCGACTCTAAGAAATTCATCATAACTATCACCTCGAGATTGAGAAACATTGCCCCGGACTGTGTCCATATCAGTGATCCATTATCTTTTTCGATTAGTGGCGCCCTTTGCTTGTTTTCACCGACTAACCTCTCTCATTTCTCTTCTTACCGTCGTCTTGTAGTGCTCTTTGCGAGTTTTCACTAACAAGACTCTCTCATTTTCAATTTCTCTGGTCACCGTCACCTTACAGTGCTCGTGTGTGTTTTCACCGATAAGACTCTCTCATTTTTAATTTCTCTCATTGCTTGTATCACCTTCAAACATATGCATCTTCGAACTTTAGACATCTAGGGTCGATCGATCGGAAGGACTTGAATAGGGTTTTGGATAGAGAGAATTTGGATTGAGCTACAGCTTTGGAACCTTTCAGGCGACACATTGCCGAATCTTAACACTTGCCCCAGCTTAAACTCTTGGGGAAATGTGGATTTTTATTTTGGTGTGACTGAACCCCAGGGAGAGGCTGCCTACGTATCCTTTCGGAATCAAGTCGAACGTAGTTCAGGGCACTTTTTTTTTTCAATAACACTTTCGGNAGCATCTGGATTGACAGCTGTTTCAGGGTCATTTCCTTCGATGTCCCCCAGGTATAACGCTCCTTTTGGTAGCAATTTCCTTATAATGTATGGACCTTTCCAGTTTGGGGAGAATTTGCCTTTCGCTTCTTCGTGGTGCGGGAGGATACGTCTTAAAATGAGTTGCCCTACTTCGAAGCTCCTAGGTCTCACTTTCTTGTTGTAAGCGCGGGCCATTCTTTGCTGGTATAATTGTCCGTGGCACACTGCAGCCATTCTTTTCTCATCAATCAGAGTTAATTGCTCCAGTCGGGTCTTGACCCACTCACTGTCCTCAATTTCTGCTTCGACAATAATCCGAAGGGAAGGAATTTCGACTTCAGCGGGTATTACGGCTTCAGTGCCATAAACCAATAGGTAAGGGGTAGCTCCAACCGATGTACGCACGATTGTGCGATATCCCAACAATGCAAAAGGAAAATTTTCATGTCATTGCCTTGATGTTTGAATCATTTTCCTGAGAATTTTCTTGATGTTTTTGTTTGCTGCTTCAACGGCGCCATTTGCTTTGGGCCGGTAAGGGATCGAGTTGCGGTGTGTTATCTGGAACTGTTCACATACCTCCCTCATCAAGTTACTGTTTAGATTTGCGGTATTGTCGGTAGTGATAGTTTTTGGGATACCAAAACGACAGATGATATTAGCATGCATGAAATCCACCACCACTTTCTTAGTGACAACTTTGAACGTGGCGGCCTCGACCCATTTTTTGAAATAGTCGATAGCAACCAAAATGAATTTGTGCCCGTTTGAGGCCCTTGGCTCGATTGGCCCAATGACATCCATTCCTCAAGCAACAAACGGCCAGGGTGCCGACATAGGATGCAGTTCTGATGGTGGCGCATGGATTAGGTCGCCATGTATTTGACACTTATGGCACTTTCGGACGAAACCGAAATAATCTTTCTCCATGGTCATCCAATAATATCCAGCCCGCAAGATTTTCTTTGCGAGGACGTACCCATTCATGTGGGGACCGCATACTCCTGAATGGACCTCGCCCATGATCCTTTCGGCTTATTTGGCGTCTACACATCTTAATAGATTTAGATCGGGAGTCCTTTTATACAGTACTTCCCCACTTAGGAAGAAACTGTTGGCGAGCCTTCGGATGGTTCTCTTTTGGTCTCTGTTGGCCTGCTCGGGATATTCTCTTGTCTTCAAAAATCTTTTAATATCATGATACCATGGTTGGACATCGGGTTCTACTTCGACCGTGTTGCAATAACCATGTCTTTCCTTGATTTGGATCTACAATGGGTCTATGCGAACATTACCCGGATAGGGCAGCATTGCAGCTAAGGTGGCCAGCGCATCATCTAACTCATTGTGGCACCGAGGAATATATCTGAACTCGACGGCTTTAAATTGCTTACTAAGGTTATCCACATGCTGTCTGTAGGGAAGGAGTTTAACATCCCGAGTTTCCCACTCTCCCTGAGCCTGC
>ML306078.1:0-32794 GCA_005239505.1 Nicotiana paniculata
GAGTGGCTAGCTTTGACTTGTTTGTGCTAAATTCTTAGTTGATTTTCTAGTGTACAAACTTTTTGTAGTCTTGTTTCATCTTGTTGAGCTGGAAATTTTGAGAACATGGTTAGTAAAGAGTATATGAAGTAATATTGCTCTAATTTCTCCACCTGTATTATGATATTTACTTAAGATTGTCAAATATAGAGCAATGAAGATTTTGTGAAAAGCAACCATTCATGGCCAACTTATCAGTTGAGGATAACTCCCAAGAGGCTGCTGCCATGTCTGTTACCGTTTGTTTATTGCAGTTGGATTCACAGTAGCTTTTCCTTTTTTTTTTGTTTTTTTTGTTTTTTTCACCTTTTCCTAATTAAACTCAACTAAGGTTATCAATGATGTCAAATTGATCCCAGTCCGATTTTCCCAAGGATTACTCAGCAGTGAGAACTTATTTGTTCTATCTGACAACTTGATTGATCTCGAACAAAAAGTACAAAGGAAGGATTTGGATCCCAAAATTGTGTTATTTAAGAACCATTAATCGTGTTCTCAAAATTTTAAAATTTATTTTAACATAAACGAGAACTATCTTTTGTAAACATTCTCTCTGTTAAACGATTTGGACTCTTACGACAAAAGTTCAATTACTGTTGTTCACAATACTTCCAAGGTTACACTTATGTAGCACCAAATCCTTGGCTCTCATCTAGTTGATTAAGGCTGTATCCTGACAAAATTTTGAACTCCTTTTGTTTGTTAGTGTAAGCTCATTCTTTGTTGCAGAGAGAATCATGAGAAATATATGGATTAGATTGTATCTTGATAAACGCAAACTCTTCTAACTCTTTTGTTTACTATTGTAAGCTCATTCTTCTTCTGGACAAGATGTGAGAAATACACACATTTGTCTTTGATCGCGTAGCTCTTGTGCTTGCATGCCCTTATATGTTTCTTCTCAAGGCTATTTGTGACTGCAGTAATAAAATTGTATTTTTCTTGAAAGATGTTTACTGCAAGTGCGTGTAAGAATGTGTTCACAGAAGCTTTTCCACCACAATCATGTAGGATCACAGGGTGGAGGAAGGTAATTGCGAGTCTGATAAAAAAAAGGTATAGAGGATGGTAACAATTGAGCTAGCAATGAGTCTGAAATTTCTTCAAATGATGCTGTTGGTAAGGTGCTAGGCAAAGAACATCCTGAAAGGGTGAGATATTTGGGAATAGGAGCTACTCCAAGTAATACTTTCAGAGAGACAAATCTTCGTCCTGGTAATATTAGAGTGTGAGTAATAATGTTGGATGTTCTTCTTCTGGATGCCAAGAGAAGTACAATCAATTGATGAATACTCTCAAAGCATACATGATAATGAAGGAAGGGTCAATACCAGAACAATTTGCTGGGATCTTTGCTTCTACTCCTACAACGGTATGCTAAGTTCTTTTATTTTTGGTGTAAGGAAAGAACTTGTTTTGATTTCGTACTACCTTATAAAGTAGGTTTGGAATTTTACTTTTTTCTTAATAACTCTTCACAATTGAAGCTTAACTTGTGTTTTTCTTTTTATACTTTTTGCTGCAGCCAAGTGATGCAGGTAGTGGACCCGTTTCACCGACGAATGCAAGAAGATCTTCTCGCGCTAGTAATCCCAGTGATCATTGAGATTCAATTTAATTGAAGTGGATGTATTAGGACAATGTAATAGCTGACTAATATAGACGGTTAACTATGTTCTAATTTAGCTTGATGACATGAACTATGTCATAGTATTTTTCATGGTTAATGAAATATTGATGTTTCTTAATTTTAATGTTTTGGTTTAAGCATAAATATTTCAATTGATATTGATGATAAAAATCAATTCTATAATATACTTATTAATAGATATGGATAATTAAAACCCCTAAAGAGAAATTGATTAGATCCTATGGTGTGCACATAGGAAATTGCGGGGGTTTGCAACTCCTACACTCAGAAAAATATTAAATTTTAAAAATAATAATCTACTTTCGCTTATGCAATCGCGGAGGTTAAAAATTGCAATTTGCGGAGGTTATGAACCTCCGCTATTTGCTGTCACGGCGGTTCGGGAAACTCCCGCAATTTAATAGTGGCGATGCTTACTGCGGGGGTCTGCTCAACCGCCGTGACAGATAAACCTCCGCAAATTGCAATTATAATCTCTGCTATTTACCCGTTTTTTATAGTGTTATTAGTTATTATGTTTCCTTGAAATGGTATTTACATTATGCAATCGAATTGAATATATTTAGGCCACCCGGAGTCGGATACTCGTGGCAAGAGCGTGGTATTGAGTTGATTAGTGCAGTCAAGGTAAGTGGCTTGTCTAACTCTGTGTTGGGATTTCCCCTTAGGCATTTTATACTGATTTTGTTACGTGGACGCCGTGTACGTGAGGTGACGAGTGCGTACACGGGTCATTGTTGCTAAAATTCCATTTTTCCTTCCATGCAATCACTCATTTTCATTCCTATATTACTGTTTCCTGTCTTAACTGAGTAGTTAGCTTAAGAATAAGCATGCCTACCTGTCCTTACTTGATTCCCTCTTATTTGCTACTGGTTGCACCATGCTTAGGTACTTTTACTCTATTCTTGCCTGTTTTTTTTTTTTTTTCCGGAACTGTTTAATTAAGCCGTATCTGACATACTTCTGCATTGCATATTTAAATTGAGACTACGGACGAAGTTCCGGGAGCTTTCCCCTTGTACTGCATTTCATATTTATTGGGACTACGGACCGAGATCCGGGAGCTTTCCCTCTGTACTGCATTTCATATTTAAATTGGGACTAAGGACCGAGATCCGGGAGCTTTCCCTCTGTACTGCATTTCATATTTAAATTGGGACTAAGGACCGAGATCCGGGAGCTTTCCCCTGTACTGAAATGCATATTTAAATTGGGACTACGGACGAAGATCCGGGAGCTTTCCCCCTGTACTGCATAGCATATTTAAATTGGGACTATGGACTGAGATCTGGGAGCTTTCCCCTTTTACTGCATTGCATATTTACTGTTGAGATATATGCTGTGCTGAGCCGAGGGCTCTCTTTTTGCTATTAATTCTTCCAGTTTACATTAATCCTGTTTATCATTGCTTATCTATATTTCACTGTTTTAAATGTATAATTGACTAGTTTTAAAACTCGATAAAGCCTCAACCTGACCTCGTCACTACTTGACTGGGGTTAGGCTTGGCACTTTCGGAGTACCGAATGTGGAGTACTCACCTCCTTTCCTGTGCATGTTTTCCCCATG
This sequence comes from Nicotiana paniculata, assembly GCA_005239505.1. Classification (NCBI taxonomy): domain Eukaryota; kingdom Viridiplantae; phylum Streptophyta; class Magnoliopsida; order Solanales; family Solanaceae; genus Nicotiana; species Nicotiana paniculata. The sequence goes on from ML306078.1 coordinate 3,263, forward strand.
TGCAGATCCAGGTACCAGCACACAATACAGTGGCTAGGTGCATCTTAGCAGTTGCATAAGAGACCACGAGTTAATTCTGCCGCGTCCGCAGGATCTCACGAGTCCCTTTCCTACTCTAGTACAAATATAGGAGATATATAGATACATGTTCCTTATTTCTTTGTATAGAGCTATAGTAGTTCAGAGCTTGTAACTTTGTGATGTTCAGGGTTTTGGGAAATTAAAAGCTGTAAATGCCGAGCGACTAAAAATTTTATAGTATTGCTTCTTCTTTACTGTTTCTATTATTGTTTTGCCTTATTTTCCGCAAGGTTTAGGCTAACCTAGTCGTAGGGACTAGGTGCCGTCACGAGACCGTTCGGAGGGTAATTCGGGTCGTGACATACGAGTACAACACAATGATATCCAGTAAGTGACAAGCCTAACCTCAGCAGAGAGTGACGAGGTTATGTCAAGGTCCTACTGAAGATAATGAGAAACATGAGAAATATATAATGATATAATGAAAATGACAAAGAAAGTGAAACGATAAAGAATTTACAGAATGTAACAACACGGAATTAAGGCAGTTAATAAAACTCGAAAGGAAAGCAAGAATTTTACAAGTTAAGGAAACAACGACCAAACAAATACAACAAATAGAAAAGATCAATACGGGGGCCAATAAAGGTACCGCCTCGTAGTCCCAGATCATAGAAGTAACTCACAGTCTTCCCTTATATCACCGCGGGAGCCTTTACATTTAGTTTTGAAAATCATTTTTTTCCGAAATAGCACCCTGCGTTTTAGCCCACCTTATCACACCGCATAGCTTCTAGTAGTTCCCCTACTAGCCACACGTATCAAGCCCACCTTATCTCACCGCATGCGTTTCAACACCCAGACCTTATACCACCGCATGTGTATCAATAATAACAACAGTACGACAAAAACCTCGTATAAACAACCAAACAATCCTCTCAACAATAACATGAATGCCAAACATAACAACTCAATAAAATGATATTGCACAATTTACACTTTGCCTCAATGGAAACCACGGCCTTTGCAACCTAACACCAAACTCAACAACAAGATATTTCAAAGATATCAATTTTCCAGTAAAGAATCTCACATCTAAATAATATATACAGAATTAAGAAAGCAAGTAATTAAACTAAACATGTAGTACAATTTGCAAATAACAGACAAGAAAAGTAGACATGTGAAATTAAACTAAACATGGTGACTATAACATGCTAAATTAACTTAATTTAAAGCGTTAAAGGAAGAATGTAACAACCTGACTTGTTGTTTGAGAATTTGCATCTCGTTCGGTAAGTTAAGACCTCGAGATCTTTATTTTTTTTAACACAAACATAAGATTATATTACTTAAACGAATAGGTACATAGTAGTAGCAATTTTTACGACATTACTATTTCCCATAGATGCCAAATAAGAACACCAAAACTAGAAATGTCTTTATAACTATTACAAACATCATTTTTGTTTTGGAGTACTATTTCTTCAACAAAATGAGGGATGAGCATGCAAAAAACACTTGGTAGATGGTGTATTTCTTATATGAGATCTTAGTATAATGTATTATGACTTCCTTGTGAGGTTGAGTATGTGTTTCAGACAAGTTAGGATCAATTTTGAAGAACAATTCTTATTTTGGAGGCTGAAGTGAAAAGAGTCAACCGAAGATTTGACTTTGATGTAAATGACTATGTAATGAAGTTTTGATGATTTAAATAACTTTTTATGGTGATTTGGACTTAGGTATACATCCGGATTTGGATTTGGAAGTCCGAACGATAATTCGGCGCATTTTGGCGAAAATGGGAAACTCTAAGTTTTGTAAGTTTGAGAGGTTTGACCACGTGTTGACTTTGATGATATTGGACTTGTATTTTGATTTTGGAAATTTTAATATCTTCATTATGTCATTTAGGAATTTTGTGCAAAATTTGAAGTCATACTGGATTGATTTGATAGCTTTCGACATGAGTTTTGGAAGTTAGAAGATTAGAAAATTCATAAGTTCGATTGAGGTGCGATTCATGATTTTGATGTTATGTATGGGGATTTGAAGCCTTGGGTAGGTTCGTGTTATGTTTTTAGACTTATTGGTAAGATTTGACAGGGTCCTGAGGGGCTCAGGTGTATTTTGGATCATTGGTTGAGCGACTAGTTGAGTTAAGAAGTTGGAGTTTGACCATGGTCACTTTCGGGTCAAGACGACCTCTTTTCAGTGTTTTGGGTGTGCGAGCATGTATATAGCTTATTTTATGATTGAAATTCATATATGGTTTGTGTTCGGGAGGTTCCAAATGAGTTTCAGATCATTTCAGAGAAGTTTGGGTTTGCTGGTTTCTGGTGAGGTACTGTTCATTCGCAATTGCGATGATTTTTTGGAGTTTAGTGCGGTTCACAATTGCGAACAATTTATCACAATTGTGATGATTTTTGGAGTTTAGTGTTGTTCGCAAATTGCAAACCATTTATTGCAATTGCGATGATTTTGGAGTTTAGTGCAGGTTCGCAAATGCGAACTCTTTGTCACAATTGCGACATTTTCCAGCACAGTTCATCTTCGCAATTGCGAATAAATCATGGCATTTGCGAACAATCCGCAATTGCAAATCTTTTGTCCGCAAATACCAATCTGGGCAGAAACATAAGGGATCGAAATTGGTCATTTCTTCATTTTGTTTTGGATTTTTAAGCTCTGCTTTGGGCGATTTTGGAGGGATTCTTCATGAGCTTGATTGGGGTAAGTGTTCCATGTCTGAAATCGGTTGTATTTCATGATTATATGGTTATTTCCATCAATTATTAGTTAATCAAATTGAAGAAATTGAGAAAAATTGCAAAACTTTTCAATAACGTAAAATGAAGATTTTGAATGATGAATTCCTTGTGCTTTGGCTTCTCCACCTTCTCTCTAGCCTCCTTAGGTCTTAGATGTGTCAAAAGTCTCAAAATGCCATTTTTCATGTATTTATACTATGTAGGGTCAGGCCCGGAGGAAAACACCTTTTCCTACGCGTATCTGGAAAATACTCTGTGAAAAATGCACAGGCGCGCCGCATAGGGTGACGCGCTAGGCGGGGTGGTAGTGGGGATTTCCAGAGAACTCGCAATTTTACAGGAGCAGGATTTGGTGCAGCCGTGGCGCGCCAAGCGCCGCCCCACGCGCCACGACTGTGGGTTTTTCTTAGAGCCTGCCTTTTTGCTTGAATTTTGAAGTCTAGACGTGGTTCTCGACCCCCGAACACGATCCCCGCTTACTCCCTTAGGCTTTTACTCAGAATTAAAAGCTCCAAATAACTCGAATTAGTTCCATACCATTTACATATATTGGAATCCTCGTACAAGGCATAAAATACACAATTAGTGCAAAACACTAGCTATTAAAGCTCCAACTATATTAAAGTGCAGTAAATTCAAGTGCAATAAGCGACTAAAAAACGAGGTTATCGCCTACCATCAACACCCCACACTTAAATTCCTCGTCCTCGAGAAATCAAACTACAGTTCATATAGACACGACCTTTTATAAATAACTTTCTAACTCATTACACCAAGAATATGTAAAATAGATTAAGCACATTACCTTAACATCATAGCCTCAAGATTTGGCTCACAAGCACTAAGCATTATTTATAACCTGCTCACTTACTCTAACACATAGGTCAACAACATTACCTTTCCTTCATGAATCAATTGCCCTCATAACCATAAAGAGTAGTTCCATACGCAATCAAATTTAAGAACAATTAGGAACTCAAGATGAGAAGAATTCACCCACTCTCAGAAATAACATTCATATGCTACCAAAAGATGCACCATAGGTGTGACCGTATTGTACTACTCAACTAATCGAGCTCATTCAGTCAAGGATCAAGTAGGACTTTAATTGGTTGTAATGTTGGCTGTGGGACGGGTATGATACATTGAGATATAAGAGTAACTACACCTCCATACGCACTTTAATACGTACATTTCATTGTTCAAACCCCACACTTATGTCAAGCCATAACTCCACCTTCATATGAATATACATTAACTCCCACTTCTTTAAGAACAATTACATCAAGAGTTACCGCTTATCAAAGATCACTTTTCACAATCATACAATTTATCTATTTTTTTTTCTTTTTTCTCACTTCAAGTGGCTCTTATTTTTTTCAAAAATCATTGAACCTTCTTCCTTATTTCATTAGTTCCAATCAAAAGCCACACCAACCATCCACACTTCAACTTTTACAAAGTTCATAACAATTTCAAGTGCCCACGAGAGGTAAATGGTTCAAACAGATGGTCAATTCAAACAAATGGGTAAGGCTTGTAATGTGGTCGCCAAAGAAAAGATTACAAGCTCAACGGGGTTAACGAAGATACATAACATTTAGGTGGGTAAAAGCATATACTTGGCTCAACAAAGAAAATCCTATATCACTTCCAAGACTAAATAAAACTACTATTTCGCTTTGCAAACATACAAGGAACTTTCTGGACATCAAATTCAATGCACATAATACAACCAAACCTCACATACACATGACACATAACTCACTCAGGATTGGACTATCAAAACATTCTAGTCAAAGCAGTTAAGCAAAGTTATGATCATACAATTTAAGGTACTTATGCAAGAGTCAAAAATTGAGTCTAAGCGTCAAAACTAAAGCACTCACTATTCTCAAGGCATAATGAAATTAAGAGACATTTCTTCCAATTCAATTCATCGCACAAGGCTTCCTACTTCTAAAAATAAAAATCTAACTACACTCAGTTCGAACAAAACCTTTGGGAAAGAACCACGTCACAAAGAAAAAACCAAGGGGGATTTATTATACTAACTAACAAAATAAAAGCTTTTGTATTTTTCTTTAGACTTAAATCCCTCAAGAAACCCATCGAATGATATCCATCGTCGGGAAAAGTCAAAAATTTTAAAATTTTAATGGTTTTTTAAAAATTTTCTATCTCTAACTACTAAATCAACAAAGACTAGAACATGTACATATAACATACAAGTACCCCCATACCTCACACTTCAAGTTGTGGCATGTCCCCATGACACACAATTAAAAGGCATAAGGTAAAGAAAACTTCTCTGAATTCTCAATCGAGGTCTGAGTCGATATCAGGCTCCATTCCACGCGCCCGAACTAACGCACATCCACATACATATTCTTCTTAGACTTCTTGGGGTACATCCCACACTTATGTTTCTCAATCACTGAAGCCTTCTCCTTTGAACTATTCACCTTCCACTTAACACTTGCAGTTGGCTTCTCCTTTTTCACCCAGTTGCTACATTCATCTCAAACGTCACCGTCTCATCACCCACTTTATGCATGAGTTTCCTATGTATATCCAGTATAGCTCTATCCATTACTAAAAATGGCCATCCTATGATGAAGGGGACCTCCTTGTTCTCCTCCATATTCACCACTATAAAATCTATAGGTAATACAAACTTATCCACCCGCACCAAAACATCTTCTACTATCCCCTCGAGTGTTATAGTCCTTAGGTCTGCCAGCTGCAAAAATATTGGCACCGACCTTATCTCTCCAATATCCTTCTTCAGTTTTTTGTATATTGACAAAGCCATTAGACTAATTGAGGCACTAGAATCACATAAAAATTTATCAAATTTAAGAGTGCCTAAAGAGCAAGGTATTGTAAAACTCCCTAGATCTCCACACTTTTGTGGGAGTTTATTTTGCAATATTTCACTGCAATGCTCTGTAAGTTTGACCACTCAGGTCTTTCTATCTTCCTTTTCTTTGTAAAGATATCCTTCAAGAATTAGGCGTAAGCTGGCATTTGAGAGAGAACTTCTGTGAATGGAAAGTTTACATTAACCTTTCTCCGTATATCAAGAAATCTTTCAAACCGCTTGTCCAGCTTTTCTCTATACAGCTTTTGGGGAAAAGGTAGAGTCGACATGTGCTTTCTCTTTTCATTAATGTCCTCCCTTCTTGAAGTTTTCTCCTTCTTCTTTTTCTCTACTCCCTTCTTACCTTTGTTCTTCTTACCATCTTCAATTTTCATCTCCTTACCACTTTCTTTTTTAGGCGTAGCTTCATTTTGAATTGGAGTGGTACTTTCAACACTTGTCCACTTCTCAAGGTCACAACATTCACCGTTTCTTTGGGATTCTTTTTAGTATCAGGTGGCAGAGTACCTGGGATTCTTTCCAATAATATAGTTGGAATTTGTCCCAATTGTCTCTCCAAGTTACGCAAACCTGTCCCAGGTTCTTTGATAGCTGCACCATGAGCATCTAACCTCTCATCTGTCTTGACAATGAAGGATTTCATTAGATCTTCTAACCCAGACCGAATTGGTTGTTGAGGCTGAAATTGCGGCCTCTGTTGATTCACAAAACTAGGAGCTCCGTGAAATCTGGAGTTATTTTGTTATCATGCATTTGTTGTACCCCTAGGTGAACTCCATGAAAAACCGGGGTGCTTATGACCCATTGCATTGAAGTTGTAATTACCAACAACATTAACTTCCTCGATTGAGGCTTGGCACTCATGGGTAGGCTTCCCTCTTCCACATATATCGCACGCGGCTGGAGCCTCACTATATATTGAAGCTAAGGTTAGCTTCCTTATTTCCTTTCCCATGACATCAAGTTGTACCTGCACAGACGTGTTAGCATCAACCTGGTGCAGCAGTTGTTTTTCAATTTCCGGCTCGTATGGTAGAAATTCCTTCCCAGAAGATCGGGCCATGCACCAATCTAACCCGTTGCCTAAGCACAATCAAAGAACACCAACCGTAAAGGGGAAAAATAAAATTAAAATAAAATAAAATTCCTGAATTAGCACTACAAAAATATTTCAAACACTATTGATTGATAACCCCCGAAAACGATACCAAAATTTGACGAGCGCAAAACACACACTTAAATTATGCTCGCTAATCGAATATAGTATAGAAAATTATCGTATCCACATCGGTTGGAATTGAACAGTATTTTCATAGTTCGTAGCTAGATTGCTATCCAAGATGATCAACAGTTGATAACTATGTGAATTAAAACAATAATTAACTAAGAATCTAAAGCTAATTGACTAATGATAATCAAACAAGAGTAGCAAGGAAGATATCAATGGGAGAAAAAGTGTTGATTGGCGAGGTGCAAGATAATTTTCTGGGATTAAACTCTATTTAATTCACTTCTAATGTTCAATTAAGTCTCTCTAATTCACTCAATTATTAGTTCAAACATTTAGCAGAAACTCTTCTCTCGATTAAGTCTTAACCTCACAATATGAACTAAGTTAAACTCAGTAAAGATATGCACGAACCGTAGTGGATTGGTCTTTAGGAGAACCTCTTTTGATTATCCTCCTAATTATGTTTAATCAACAATTCAACTAGCCTCTTTCGATTACCATGAAGAACTAATGAATTCAACCAACAAAATAATGCAAAAACATAACAAGTTATCTGTCTCTCGATTACATGAACATGTGAATATAGATGCGACAATTAAATCATCTGAAACGACTCAATACATAAATTATTAGAGTTAATATCGACAAACAATAAACACCAAATCCATCAATCCCTAAAGAGAACCACTTTATAAATATGGAGTAATTCGTCGCAAATATAAAGAAAAGCATAAAATGATCCAAACTCTTGTCTTGAGTGAGGATTGAATGATGAATTCCTTGTGCTTTGGCTTCTCCATCTTCTCTCTAGCCTCATTAGATCATAGATGTGTCAAAAGTCCCAAAAATACCGTTTTTAATGTATTTATTCTAAGTAGGTTCGGGCCCGGACGAAAACACCATTTCTTAAGCGAATTTGGAAAATACTCTGTAAAAAATGCACAAGCGCGCCACATGGGGTGACGCCAGGCAGGGAACTAGTGGGGATTTCCAAAGATCTTGCAATTTGAAAGGAGTAGGATTTTGGGCAGCTGTGGCGCGCCAAGCACCACCCCACGTGCAGCTGCTGTGGGTTTTTCTTAGAGCCTTCCTTTTTGCTTGATTTTTGAAGTCTACACGTAGTTCTCGATCCCTGAACATGATCCCAGCTTACTCCATTGGGATTTTACTCAGACTTCAAATATCCAAATCGCTCGAATTAGCTCCATAACATTTACATAGATCGGAATCCTCCTACAAGGCATAAAATACATAATTAGTGCAAAACATTAGTGTATGAAGCTCCCACTCTATTAAAGTACAGTAAATTCGAGTGTAATAAGCGACTAAAACACGAGGTTATTTCCTACCATTAGTGGAGTCTAGTGGGTTTTCTTTCATTATATTCCATCTTAAGGAAGCAAATTATTAGTGGTGGCGAGCATATGAGTTGGGTAGTTCGGTGGAGGTAACTTCACTCACTTGGGATCAATTTGCAGATATATTCTTGAGGGAGTTTGTTCCCCAGAGTATCAGAGATGCATGGCACGTAGAGTTTGAGCAGTCGTGCTAGGGTTGTATGATAGTGTCAGAATATGTGGTCCAGTTCAGTGATTTGGCTAGGCATGCACCAGCCTTGGTTGCTATTGTCAGAGAGCAAGTCCGTCGATTTATCGAGGGGATCAACCCAATATAAGATTTAGTATGGCCCGATATTTGGAGATGGACATCGCATACCAGCAGGTAGTGGTGATTTCTAGGAGATTGGAAGGTATGTTGACCCAGGAGAGAGAGAGAGAGGAGAAGGAGGTCAAGAGGCCTCGAGATTATGGCACATAATGTGTCACCCGTGCCCTAGTTGCAGCTCGTCATGGTAGGGGTATGTGAGTCACCCTGTTCATTCAGCACTTCCAGCTTCTAGCGTATTCTGGCCACTCCTAGGCCTTAGGCTCCCTATTATGCACCGCCATTGTCTAGTGCACCTCCTACACGGGGTGCTTTCAGCGGTCGGTCAAGCTGACCAGGCTCGAGCCAGCCATAGCTACCACATGCTCCAAGAGCCTATTTTGAGTGTGGTGAGACTCGCCATATGGTGAGGGATTGCCCAGAATTAGGAGGGGTGTACCTTCACAGACTACTCAGGCTTTGCGTGTTCCACTAGGTCCTCAGGCCATGGTTACCGCACCAGTTGCCACTCCACATGCATAAACAAATCTATGTGGAGGTCAATCAGGTAGGGGTCGCCCTAGAAGAGGAGGCCAGTCCAGATATTATGCTCTTCCCGCTAGGACGAAGGAAGTTGCATCTGACTCAGTCATCACAAGTATTGTTCCGGTCTTTTATAGAGATGCCTCGATTTTATTTTTTTATCCAGGTTCCACGCAATTCTATATGTCATCTTACTTTGCACTATATTAGGTGTATCTCGTGATTCCTTAAGTTCTTCCGTCCATGTGTCCACACCTGTGGGAGATTCCCTCGTTATTGACCGTGTATATCAGTCGTGTTTGGTTGTCCTTAGTGGTTTTGAGGCCAGATCCAATTTATTGTTGCTCAATATGGTAGATTTTGATGTTATTTTAGGCATGGGATGGTTGTATCCCTATCATGCTATTCTTGATTTTCACGCCAAGACTGTGATGCTAGCTATGCCAAGTTTACCACAGTTAGAGTGGAGAGGTACTTTAGATTATGTTCCTAGCAGGGTTATCTCATTTCTAAAGGCTCAACAGATGGTTGAGAAGAGGTGTTTTGTATCTAGCATATGTGAGAGATGTCAGTGCTGATACTCCTACTGTTGAGTCAGTCCCAGTAGTGAGGGATTATCCAGATGTATTCCTGGCGGATCTTCTGGGCATGCTACTCGGTAGGGATATCGATCTTAGTATTGATTTGTTACCAGGTACTCAGCCCATTTCTATTCCTCCATATCGTATGGACCCACCAAAGTTGAAGAAGTTAAAGGATCAGTTGTAGGAGTTGCTGGATACGGGTTCTATCCGGCCTAATGTATCTCCTTGGGGTGCTCCGGTCTTGTTTGTAAAGAAGAATGATTGTTTTATGCGCATGTTCATTGATTATCGCAAGTTGAACAAGGTTACATTGAAGAACATGTATCCATTGCCACATATTGATGACCTATTTGATAAGCTATAGGGTGCCGGGGTATTCTTCAAGATTGACTTGCCTTCAAGCTATCATCAGTTGAAGATTTGGGAGCCAGATATCCCGAAAACTGCTTTCAGTACTCAGTATGGTCATTATGAGTTCCTTATGATGTCTTGGGCTGACCAACGCCCCAGAAACATTCATGCATTTGATTAACAATGTATTCTGGCCCTATCTTGGCTCATTCATCGTTATTTTTATTGATGACATTCTGATGTACTCCTAGAGTTGAGTGGATCATGAGCAGCACTTGAGACCGTGCTCCAGACCTTAGGAGAAAGGAAGTTATATGCAAAATTTTCAAAGTGTGAATTCTTGCTTGATTCAGTAGCATTTTTAAGCCATGTAGTGTCAAGCGAGGGGATCAAGGTAGATTCGAAGAAGATTGAAGTAGTGCAGAGTTGGCCCAGATCATCTTCAGCTACATAGATCCGAAGTTTTCTTGGTTTGGCAGGGTATTACCGTCGATTTGTGTAGGGTTTCTCATCTATTGCAGCATCTATGACCCACAAGGTTTCTCCGTTAAGGTGGACCTGGGAGTGTAAGGAGAGCTTTCAAAAGCTCAAGACTGCTTTGACTACAACCTCAACGTTGGTAATACTTACATGTTCGGGGTCTTATACTATGTATTGTGCTGCATCACGTATTGGTTTCAGTGCAGTTTTGATGCAGGATGTTGGGTGATTGCCTATGCATCAAGACATCTGAAGGTGAATGAGAAGAACTATCCTATCCATGACCTTGAGTTAGTAGCTATTGTTCATTCCTTGAAGATCTGGTGACACTATTTGTACGGTGTCCCTTGTGAGGTCTACACCGACCACCAAAGTCTACAGCATCTGTTCAAATAGAAGGATCTTAAATTGCGATAGCAGAGGTAGTTAGATCTGCTTAAGGACTATGATATCACAATTCTTTATCATCTAGGGAAGTCCAATATGGTGACTGATGCCTTGAGTCGCAAGGCGAAGAGCTTGGGCAGTTTAGCATATTTACCGATAGTAGAGAGACCATTAGCCTTGGATGTTGAGGCCTTGGCCAACTAGTTAGTTAGAATGGATGTTTTGGAGCTGATTCTAGTTTTGGCTTGTGTGTTGTCTTCTATTTATGATCGTATCAGGGAGCTTCAGTATGACAACCCCCATCTACTTGTCCTCAAGGATACAGTTCAGCACGGCACTACCAAGGAGATCACTATTGGGGATGATAGTGTATTACGGATGTAGGGCAGACTATCTATGCCCAATGTAGATGGTTTGTGTGAGTTGATTCTCCAGGAGGCTCACATTTCAGGATACTCCATGCATTCGGGTGCCACCAGGATGTATCGGGACTTGAGGCAACACTATTTGTGGGGGGGGGGGGGGGGGGGGGGGGGGGGAGAAGAAGAAGGACATAGTGGAATACGTAGCTTGTTGCCTAAACTGTCAGGAGGTGAAATATGAGCATCAATGGCCTGGTGGATTGCTTCAGAGGTTAGAGATTTCATAGTGGAAATGAGAGCTAATCACTATGGATTTTGTTGTTGGGCTCCCACATACTTGTGGATTCATTGACCATGTCAGCTCATTTCATTCTAGTGATGACTACTTATTCTTTAGAGCAGCTGGCGCATGTTTATATTTGCGAAATTGTCCGGCTTCATGGCGTACCTCTATCTATCATCTCTGACCGGGTACGCAGTTAAAATCGTGGTTCTAGAGGGCTGTTCAACATGAGTTATTCACGTGGGTGGAGTTGAGCAAAACCTTTCACCCTCAAATGGATGGACACTTTTAGCGCACTATTTAGATATTGGAGGATATGCTTCGTGCGTGCGTGATAGAGTTCGGGGGGTATCAGACCTTTAGATATTCTTGAGAGGGTTGGAGAGGTGGCCTACATGCTTGTACTACCACCTAGTCTAGCTGCAGTACATTTAGTATTCCATGTTTCTATTCTCCGAAAGTATCATGGTGATCCGTCTCACATGTTAGACTTCAGCTCAGTCCAGTTGGACAAGTATTTATCTTATGTTGAGGAGTCGATGGCGATTTTGGATAGGCAGGTTCGAAAGTTGAGGCTGAATAATATTACATCAGTTAAGGTTCAGTAGAGGATTTAGCCAATTGAGGAGGTGACTTGGGAGACCGATCATGATATGCGTAGCCGTTATCCTCACCTTTTCACTACTTCAGGTATGTCTGTATACTCGTTCGAGAAAGAAGTCTTGTTTTAAGAGGGGAAATAAGTAACGACCCGACCGTTCATTTTGAGTTTAATAGCCCCGATCAACTATTTATTGCCTCCTTTGTGTTATACTGTGGTAACGTGACTTGCCGGTGTGTTTTGTTTTGGTTTCGGGTGAGTTTTGGAGTGAAATAGGACACATAGTCCCTAAAATGGAAGTTGAAGTCGTAGGAGTTGACTGTAGTTTGACTTGTGTGAAGACGAATTCGGAATAGAGTTTTAAGGGTTTCAAATAGATTCGTATGGTGATTTGGTTCTTAGGAGTGTGTCCAGATTTTGATTTGGAGGTCCGTAGGTCTTTTCGGCATGATTTGGCGAAAGATGGAAGTAGAGGAATTTGGGAAGTTTGACCGGGAGTGGACTTTATTTATACCAGGGTAGGATATCAATTTAAGGGGTTGGAATAGGCTCTTAATGTCATTTATGAATTGTGTGCAAAATTTGGTGTCAATCAGATTTTTTTGGTATGAATCGCCGTCGGTTTTGGAATACGAAAGTTCATAGTTGCTTAGGCTTGAATTTAGGTTGCGATTCATAGAATTTGTGTCGTTTGATGTGAGTTGTGGCCTCGAGTAGGTCCGTTACATGTGTTTATAACTTGTTGGTATATTCAGATGGGGTCTCGAGGCCCCCGTGTGTGAATCAGATGGAAATCAGATCATTTTTTGACTTACTGACTGGTGAAGTGCTGGGCTGGTTCTGATGTCTTTGCACCTGCAAAAGTATTGGCCGCAGGTGCGGGCTCGCAAATGCGAGACACTGGCCGCAGAGGTGGATTTTGTCTAGCCCTATTGGGTTCACATGTGCGATCATTTGTCAGCATAAGCGGACTCGTTGATGCAGTGGCTGCCTTCGCAAATGCAGAACTTGGGGAAACAACCTTGGGCTTGACCGCAAATGCGGTGGTTCATGCGCCGAAGAGGGATCACCGAAGCGAGCTCTTATCTACAGATGCAGAACCCCTAGACTTAAGCTGGGACTACACATGCATGGTTTTTTCTGCAGGTGCAGCTTGCAGATGCAACAAAAGGCCCGCAGATGCGTTTTAACTGGGCAGAAAAAGGGATTTTCGATGGTTAGTCTTCATATTTCATTTTGGGGATTTTGGGAGCTCAGATTGAAGCAAAATTTCGAGGGTTGTTCCAAAGAATTGTTGGGTAAGGATTCTTGACACATTTTTGATTAATTCTCATGAGTTTACTGATAATTACATCCTTTAATTAGTGTTTTGGAGTTTAAAATTGGGAAAAAGTGTAGAAGTTCTTAAACTAAGTTTTTTTTGGGTTTAGAAAGGCTAAATGAGGTCGGATTTGGATAATTATTGTATGGTTGGACTCGATATCGAATGAGTGTTCGGATTTTATAATTTTGGTCGGGTTCCGAGAAGCGGGCCCAGGTTGACTTTTTGGGGCGATTTTCAATTCTTTGCTAAGGTTACTATTTCATTATTTAAATTAGTTTCCTATACTTATATTTATATTATGACTTTTAAATAGGGTTTTTCTTATATTTCAAAATATAAGAAAGTGGTAATACACACGTGGTGTCCACTGTGGCAATTTAATAGTTGGGTCCACTGCCACATTAGAGCACTGTTAAAAGTAGGGGTAAATTTGAATACTTTAATAACGATAGGGGTATAGATGCCTCAAAAGTATAAAGGAGGTTAAATGTAAACAATATTTGAAAGTGGAGGGGTAGATTTGGCCATTTTCTCTATTCTTATCTCTGAATTCAACTTTCGTCTTTCGAAACTAAGGAATATCCTTTAAATTTGTGTGAAAATAATTTTTAGTATGTTTATGTTTTGCAAATATAATAAATAAAATACAAGAACAAACATCCTAAATATTGGACTATATATTTAATGCAATATATTTTCTTGCACGAACAACTGTATGTTGTACTTTCAAGAGGGATATCAAGAACAACAAGCTGGTTAAGGCCGGGCAACCAAAACATTAGGAGGAAACATACACAAAAAAATATTGTGCACAAAGAAGTGTTCGTTAAGATACCATCCCATTAAATACTTTTAAACTAAAATACATAATTATCTAACTAACATGGCAAAATTGATCATTTGTGTAATTTTTGATGATGTACTTTTATTTTAAATTCATGTATTATACTAATGTAATAATATTTATCGACATTTAGATGATTGTTGTATTATTATACGAAAAATTTCTCTTATTAATTAAATTTTATTGTTCCGTCGTATAAATAAATGTTTAAATCATCACGTGCCATTATTAACGTGCAACGCACATTCATAGATATTAGTGTTATAACATATTTATTTTTATATTTGTGCGTAGTTGTTGGTATTTAATTATTAGATTTCTTTTCTCTACTTAATATTTTTCTCTTTTCACTTTTATTATCCATAATGTTTAGGGGCATCATCGGTCTCATGCTTAGATTATAACTCTCGACAATACTAATTAAATTGTAACAAACATATGTAATATTTTTTATCATTAAATTTTTCTTTTCCTAATTTTTTAATATTAGGAGATGAGAGTAGCCGGTTGATTAGGGAAGGCTTTTCTTCTGAGTTGTCATCTATTCAATTTTATATCCTAATTTCGTTATGATTTCAAAAAATAAGACCAAGAAACTAAATCAATTAATGAACTATGTCTGAATTAAGTAACTACCAAGAAAGTAATTTTAATAAAGATCTCTTTTCATTTTTATTTCTGACTAAATAATGAAGATCTCATTTTCATTTAATAGTGAAGATCTTATTCTCATAATCTCATTTTATTTCCACTTATAAAATATAGCAAATGAAGGCATGACCATAACCAATTTCAAAACAATGGAATCCAAATTTCACATTGTTCTCCTATTCTCCTTTCTCTTATTTTTCTACAAAACATCCTTCGTTGATAGTTTAACAATTCACATAAGAAATGTTTTTCCAAAAAGTTCACCAGCTCTTGAACTCAGTTGCGACACTGGCACAATAACAGTACAAGAGAATGTGACAATTGTATCAGAAACGAAATATGAATTTCCAGTTAATATAGATAATACATATTTTTGCAAATTATTATGGGGTAGATTTATTTCCTATTTTAATGCGTTTGAACCAGCAAGAGACCCTCCAACTGCTGATGATATTTATTGGCTGCCTAAAAATGACGGCCTCTTCTATTCATATGATAATATCATTTTTAACGCAGGCGGTAAGTGGGTAAACAATGGAAATTGATTTGTTCTATTTGGTCTGTTTTGTTTTAATTTATTGTCCTAAGGGTAAGAAATGTGGAAGCAATAAGAGGGGAGTTAAACGAGCCTTTCTATACTGTATTTAATTTTTATTTCTAGCATAAATATTATTCATGCACTTTCTTATACTTAGATTTTTTGACAGTTACTACTTTTGCTTCGATTACCTTAGTATCTTGTTGTTATTACTGCTTCTTTTTTATTAATCTATCCATTACTGCATATTGTGACTTTTACTGAGCCGATGGACTATCGAAAACAGTCTCTATACCTTTACAAGATAAGGGTAAAATTTGAATACATACTACCTTCCCAAATGTTTAATCCAAAATTAGATTTCTTGGTCAAAGTCAATATAAAAAAGAAACAGGGTTACTGATAACCAAAGTTTAATTCACTTTTTCAGTAATTCGAAGAATAAGAAAAATAATAATAGGAATAATTGACAAGGATAGAAAATTTAAAGTTGATTGAATAAAGTAAAATAATAATTGCGTATATTGAACAAAAATCAGACCTCATTACAAATGAGAATTTAAGCCCTAATTATATAAGAGTACATAATTATAACGGTTTTCTTAGTTGGGCTTGTTAATGGAATTAATTGCTTTGATTACTCGTTATCATATATAATTATAACGGAAGCATTTATGACTGAGTATTTCTCGTAACCATGATTAATGTCAATTTCCCTTCTTTAATTATTTATAACAGATCCGTGCATCTTCCCTTTTATGGTCTTTATCCATCCCACTTCTATTTCTTATTTTCCAGCTGTCAGAGCATGTTCCTTTCCTAGAGAAACTCCCGGGGTATTTCTCCCGTGCCTTCTTGAGTTCTTTAATTTGTTTAATTGGAAGTGCCACCTGTCACCTTGATGGTAGTCCACATATCATACTTTTTTCTCACCAATACAGATAGTCCCCAACTTTCTGAATATTTCGGAAAGTGGTAAGTATTTATGGTGTGAATTCCTTGTCGCCATTTCTCGAGTACTATAATGCCTTTTTCAAAACCGATATGACATAATTCATGTCCATTTAATTCTCAAGACACGTGTCTCGTTATGATTGGTTCTGCGATTTTCAGTGCTTTTTTAGGGTTTTTCTACGAGCGCATTAGTCATGAAGTGTCGTTCTATGATGACAGTTCATAATGATCAAATCTAATGACGGTTGCTTCCACCTATAAATACTTCATCATACTTAATTTTAAAAATCTCTTCCTTCTTCCTTGAATTCATCTTCCTAACTTTTCCTTGCATTTCTTAATCTTTTTTCCAGCATTTCCTTCATTAAAGATGTCTTCTTCAACACCACACCCACGTAAAAGGGTGATAGTTGATGACTTGCTCCTTCTGCTGCCCCTACTAGGAGTAGGAGAGGTGGCAGACTTCGTAGTTCAGGTTCATTTTCTACTCGTAGTACTACTTGTCAAAGTCGTACAGTCAAACTATCTTCATCTAGGGCTAGGGCTTCCTTAACTCCTAGATCTTCTTCTAAAGGGATGGATCATAATGAACCCATGCGCGAGCCAACGGTTTCTGAGATTGTCCCTCAAGAGTTTTCTTTCGTTTCAGATCGCGAAGCTATGAATAAACATTATTCTTCTATAGAATCTCTTAACCCAACTGAACATTACCCAAACTTGATTATTCCAGGATTTCTTTCTTTTGTTCAACGTGAATTCCACTGGAAACTGGACTTCCCAGTATTGGTTCCCAATGCTAATGAAAGAATCACTTCTTACTATGCTAGTTTTTCTTTTGCTTACACCTATCCTTTCACTTTAGGGTTTAAACCTCCCATTGACTCTGTGATTATTGAGTTCTGTCACTACTTCAATGTTTTTCTCGGTCAAATTGGTCCCATTGTGTGGAGGGCAGTTGCTTGCTTTTCGGTACTCGTTGGGTTTGGTTTCCGCCCATTTTACCTTCCGTCACTTGCTCCACCTTTATTTTCCAAAATTATTTTGTGAAGGAGTCTTTAAAAAGTTTTGGTTAGCCCCGAGGATGACCGTGACCGTGGCTGGTATGCTCAATTTGTTGGTTCCCTCACTCGTGGATTAGTGAGTGATGAAAACATGCCTTTCCCGAAAAATGGTTGTCGCTCCCATGGATAAGAGATCCTGAAAATTTCTTTCACAGAAATTTGGATGGAAAGTGAAGACTCACGGTAACTTTTTATTCCTATGTTTTCCTTTATCTTGGCTTGTTACTTCCTTTTAATGCATATACTTTTTCTCCCCTTTTTTCATTAGGGTTTGCCATTCGTGGTATCAACCCTGCGTCTGTTTCCTCTAAGAGGCTTACTATAAGTTCTGCACAAGAACGGATCTTAAGCGTATCTTCTTCTAAGAGAAAGACTACCAAAGCCCGTGGGTCCGAAGATGAAGAGGATACTGAAGAAGGTTCCTTAGTGAGGAGACCACGAGTCAAAAGTCGCGTGGTTTTTGATGATGAAGCCCATGTCACACAAGATCCCCGTATAAGTTCAGTTCCTTTTAGTCTCGTTGGTGAACTAGAGAGTGTCCATTTGGATATCTCTAGGGATATGTTGATAACCCCCCTTCAAGTCCCATTGACAAGATATTTGCCCAAGGTTTCGAGGGCGAAGAAGAATTTGATCCCATCTCCGAATAACTGCCACTTTCCTCTCTTATGATGGCATTAGTTACTCCTTTTGTTGATTCCCCTATTTCTCCGCCTATAGTCACCCATGTGATTTCCCCCCCTACCGCTCCTCGTGAAGAAGATGAGACTTTTAGCAGCAGACATGGTGTGAAAAGCGTTTTAATTGAAGTCCCCGATGGTGGGAATCTGTTGAAAAGATTCGGCCAAGCTGTGGTGTGGCTAAAACCATTGCTCGGACCCGTGGAAATAAAGAAGCTTGAGGGTCACATTTCTTTGACCTTGATGAATTACATCATCCACTCTTCACTTAAAGTATATCTTTACTTACTTATTTTCCTTTCCTTCTTTTCTCATTCATAACTCCTCTTCTTTTGCCTTTTTGTAGATTAATGTGACAGGTATAGAGCTCATGAGAAGGATTTCTTGGATAGATCAGCAGGTGATTGAGTTGCGTACTGAGGGTGACAATTAGAAAGAACAATTTGAAGGCTTTCAACTGGAGAAAGACGTTCTTGTTGAGGAGAAAGAAGCTTTAGAACAACAACTGAGGACGATCTCCGCTGAACTAGCAGTTTTAAAAGCTTCTTCCAATCAAGTTGAGAAAGGAACGGACATACTGGAATCCTCCTTCACTAAACAACACACCAAGGAAATTGAAGAGATAAGGAGTTTGAAAGAGCTCCTTAATCAAAACAAGGTGTAAGTGGGTGATGTGTTACATAAGCTCACCTAGGATCAAGAAGACCTTCGGCCTCTACATACAAGATTCAGTTCCTTGAGAGTTCTCTTACTCCATTAAAGGCGGCTTATGAAGCCTCAGAAGTAGAAAAAGAAGAGTTGAAAGTTGAGATCGAGCAGTGGGAGAAGGATTATGAGGCCCTTGAAGACAAGCTATCACTTGATATTAGTTGGGATTCGAGACTCTAACTGAAGCTAACTAGGAGGGTTTTGTCCTTAATGCTGAAATTGCCAAGGATAAAGAGACGATTGAACATACTCAGTAGCATCAAAGCTTCTCTACACCTGAGGATGAAAGTTCCAAGGGTGATGGTGATGAAGTTACTCCTGGTGAAGCTGATGTTCCGCCCTCATCTTCTCACGTTAATCCTTCTTCTCCAGTGGATGATGCTCTCCAGTTCTTTCCCTTTAGACTTTTGTTGAAATTGTTTGTTTTTGGTTTTTGTGGGAATTCTGTTCTTGTGTTTTGGATAATTTTTGGAAGATTTCCACCCCTGTTTTTAGGGTGATGATATAAATATCTTCTTGCTGCATCTTATGCAATATGCTCTTTGAGGTTTTGAGCTTATCCTTACATTTAAAATGCTTTAGTGGACCGTGACTTCAATATGCACAAGTTTTTATAAGAGAGGGTCCTTTTATATTAACAACACTGATGAAGATGACATCTCATCTTCATATTAGTGCAAGGATATGAAATATGAAGTAATTTGAGGAAGTTTTATTTTTTGAACTTTCAAATAAATAAGTTTGTACACTATTTTCATTACTCCTTTTCTTTGTAGTAGGTTTACGAATTCGGGTATAACTTCCCGTGACTAGATTTATGGCCTTAACCTAGAAGCTCGTGGTATCATTTTGTACTTTCTACTACCTATCCTTTTTGTGAGCTTGAACGCCTTTGAAAATTTCTTTCAAGGGTTTCTTCCAGGTTTTAATTCTAACTGAACTATGCTCTTGGTATAAAAATTCTTTCCTTGTGTATCCTTTTGTATGCATAATTCCGCCCAGTGTTCGAGCATTGAAGCATGAGATCTCGAACACTGGATCAACTCCTTACTTTTGCTCATTTTCCTGAAAAAGGAATACACATGAGACTCGGAGATAATCTTTTACACGGTGACCGCGTAACCCTTTTTCCATCAGAAGTATTATAACCTAGACTGGAAATAATTTAGTATTCCGAGTGTCTTTCGGGTCTAATATCATCATTTGGTGTGGTCCAACTTTTTGCCTATCATCTAAAATGATTAGTAAAATTCAAATGAGCAAAGTAAAATTAAACTTGCATGATGTGAGACTATGGCTTTTAACCTCTTTTAAAAGTAATACTTCGTCAAATGGACTGCATTCCAATGTGATGGTAACACCTTGCCATCCATGGTGTTACATCTCGTACTTTTGTATGTTGGATTTGTGGTAAGATAATTGACATAAATTCAAGGACAAGTTATTTTTGAGGTTATAAATATTTATGCTATTTATAATAAATGATAAGTAAAATCGTGAAGGTTAGAGGATAAACAAATCAAAGAAAATTAGTTTCGTCGAAGTTTCATATTTTCGAATGAAAAAATGGTCGAAGCTATAATACAGCGTGTTTACGAACTGATGCTATACCATATGACCATGATAGTAAGATCTATGAAGTATATTTTAAGTGAATTGAGATCAGGGAATTAATTATGTGTATAATTGACTAAATAGGAAATTATAGTGGATGACAAATTAAATTGAATTATGTAATAAATGGTGTAGTGGATAACATTCCACATGTCACATGGTGACAACAACATTAGTGATTAATCTACACCCATAAGTGGTGGTGGCACTATTAAACTCAATGTCTCAAGAGAGAAGTTAAGGAGGACATGTTTAAATGGAAAAAGTTACAATTATGTCCCTTGTTTCACTTAATTTGAGAATGAAATTAAAGAAAGATAGGTTGAACATAGTGTAGCAGCAAGGAACGTTAATGTCACGACCCCAAAATTACCCTGGCCGTGATGGCGCCTATCGTGATACTAGGCTAGCCAATTCAACACTTATAGCATAAAGAAACCTTTCGTTTATATCATTTCTAATCCGATGTGTTCATAAAATTCCGTTAAGCATTTCAAAAACAAACATGATATACTAAACATTAAGTACAACCCAAAACTCTCGGAGCCACTAGTCATGAGCATCTAAAGAGAATACAAGACTGGAAAAAAAAACATTATAACGGTAAGAAGGAGAAGGGTAAGGCTGCAGACGCGTGCAACTACCTCGCAAATCTCCGTAAATCCCTGAGACAAGTAATCAGCTCTCACTCCGCCCTAGCACCTGAATATGCACACAAGGTGCAAGGAGTAATGTGAGTACGCCAACTCAATAAGTAATAAAAGTAAATAAGGTTTGAGAAATAAGAAACACATAAAAGCACGTCAGCAATTCACAGTAAGTACAATCTTTCTTTTCAACAGTATATACGTTAAATCATCACGCTTAAAAGCCGATTTCAATAAAAATCATCTGAGAATGTATTTTCCAACAATTTCAATAGAATTTCAAGAAGTTTAGTCTAAAAGTGATAAAATCATAAGTAGCCTCTCGGGCCAAAAATATGTATCATAAACCGCCCCACGGGCATAACATCACTCAGAATTTTTCCCTCAGCATACCTCACAATCACTCGAAATCAGCTCCTCGCGCAACCTCACAGCCACTCATGCCTCCCAATAACTCATCACTCGCACTCAGTAGGTACCTGCGCTCACTGGGAGTGTATAGACTCCGGAGGGGATCCTACAACCCAAGCACTATATAATAAGCCAAATCATGGCAACAAATTACTCAGGCACTCGGCCTCTCATAGACATAAAATAGTGCAACATGCAGCGACGCGTAGCCCGATCCCATAATATCCTCACAACACAGTCCCTCAGCCTCACTCAGTCAGAAACCTCTCAAGTCACTCGAGCTATCAGTAAAACAGGGTGCTCAGCCCAAATTATCATTTTATGCATCAAATAGAGTAAATAAGACTGAGTTTCGTAATCAGTTAAACATAGCATGACTGGGTGAAAATCTTAAATCAACACAGTGAGGAAATAACAGTAAAA
Organism: Nicotiana paniculata; assembly: GCA_005239505.1. Lineage (NCBI taxonomy): Eukaryota > Viridiplantae > Streptophyta > Magnoliopsida > Solanales > Solanaceae > Nicotiana > Nicotiana paniculata. The sequence goes on from ML306078.1 coordinate 25,266, forward strand.
AGCCCCTAATGGTCCGACCAACATGGCATGAGGCCCAAATACAACATTCAACCCAAAACGTAGTAATAATCTCTAGAACACAAAATATCATATGATTTCTAGTCAAATACGCAACTTAATAGTCACCACGGGACGGACCAAGTCACAATCCCCAATGGTATAGGCAACACACTCGTCATCTAGCATGTGCGCCACTCCAAAATAGTGACACAATGTGAAATCCGGGATTTCATACCCTCAGGACAAGATTTACAATCATTACTTACCTCAAGGCGAATGAAAATCTACTCCGCAATACCTTTGCCACTCGATTCGGTCTCAAATCATCCCGAATCTATTCAAAATCAGATTCATACCATCAATATACGCTAACGGAACAAAGCCCACGCAAAAATAATTAAATTACATCAAATATCCCAAAATTGGCCAAACTCCACCCCCGGGCCCACATATCGGAATTCAATAAAAATCACAAAACTAGAATCCTTACACTCTCACGAGTCCATGCATACCAAATTCATCAAAATCCGACAACAAACTGCCCCTCAAATCCTTATATTAAACTCTCCAATTTCAAGCCCTAATCCCCCAATTTTAACCTTAAATTCCACTAATTTCATGTATAATCAGTTAAATACCACCATAGAATCGAGTTTTAGGTCCAAGAAACTTACCTCCACGAAAACCCCTTTGATTCCCTCTTCAAATTGCTCCCAAAAGCTCCAACCCGTATGCAAATATGATAAACAATGGTTAAAATTCGCGAAGGCAAGTATTTATATGTTCTGCCCAGGGGTTCCGCATATGTGGTCCATATACCGCATCTGCGGTCCCGCACCTGCGACCTAACGCTCGCATCTACGGACTTCACTTAAATTCCTCCTTCTGAATCTGTAATCAATTCACCGCACCTGCGGGTTCGCCTCCCGCATCTGCGATAAGAGCCCAACCTGCCAACTTCCGCACCTGCGACGCCAATCCGTATCTACGATGACCACACCTGCGATCACCCTTCCGCAGGTGCGGAACACCAGAACAGCAGCACACAACAGATTTTCCAAGTTCCAAACTCTCTGATGGCCATCCGAAATCATCCCGAGCCCCTTGGGGCCTCAACCAAAATACCAACACCTCCTATAACATCACCCGAACTTAGTCGAACCCCTGGAACACCCAAAACAACATCAAAACACCAAATTAACTCGAATTTCAAGCCTAAGGATTTCTAAACTTCTGAAACTTGCCAACGATGCCGAAACCAACCTAACCACGTCCGACTGACCTATAATTTTTCACACACATAATAAATGACACTACGAATATATTCCAACTTTTCCAGACCCCGATAGCTAATTTTCCACTGCCGATCGAAAATTACCAAAAATCCATTTTCGCCAATTCAAGCCTTATTCTACCACGGACCTCCGAATAACATTCTGAACCCACTCCTACGTCAAAAATCACCTAATGAAGCTATCCGAACCATAAAAACCACATTGCACGGTCATTTACCTATAAGTCAACTTCCGGTTGACTTTTCCAACTATTTGACCAACTTAAGAGACTAGGTGTCTCATTTCTCTCCACAATCACTCCGAATTCGAACCAATCAATCTAACACGAAATAAAAGAGCTGAACCACACAAAATGATGCATCAATGGGGGAAACGATTCTAAACTCTTGGAACGACCGACCGGGTCGTTACATTCTCCCCCTCTTAAACAAACATTCATCCTCGAACGAGTCTAGAAACATACCTGGAGTCTCAAATAGGTGTGGATATTTTCTCCGCATCTCCCGCTCGGTCTCCCAGGTGGCCTCTTCCACTGGCTGCCCTCTCCACTGCACCTTAACTGAAGCTATATCCTTTGACCTCAACCTTCGAACCTGACGACCCAAAATAGCCACCGGCTCCACCTCATAAGACATATCACCGTTTAGCTGAACCGTACTGAAATCCAAAACATGGGATGGGTCACCAATATACTTCCGAAGCATAGAAACATGAAATACCGGATGCACACTCGACAAGCTAGGTGGCAAAGCAACTCTATAAGCCACATCCCCAACACTCTGAAGCACCTCAAAAGGCCCAATGAACCCGGGACTCAACTTGCCCCTCTTCCCGAACCGCATAACACCCTTCATGGGTGACACCTTCAGCAGAACCTTCTCCCCAAGCATGAAAGAAACATCCCGGACTTTCTGGTCCGCATAGCTCTTTTGTCTAGACTGCGCTGTGCGAAGCCACTCCTGAATCAACTTCACCTTATCTAAAGCATCCTGTACCAAATCTGTGCCCATGAGTCTAGCCTCACCTGACTCAAACCAACCGACCGGAGATCTACACCTCATCCCATATAAAGCCTCGTACGGAGCCATCTGAATACTCGACTAATAACTATTATTATATGCAAACTCCACGAGTGGCAGAAACTTCTCCCATGAACCCCCAAAATAGATAACACAAGCGCGCAAAACGTCCTCTAGTATCTGAATAGTGCGCTCGGACTGCCCGTATGTCTGAGGATGAAAAGCTGTGCTCAACTCAACCTGAGTACCCAACTCTCTCTGCACGACCCTCCAAAAACTACGATGTGAACTGAGTACCTCGATCAGAAATGATGGAAACTGGAACACCATGCAATTGGACAATCTCACGGATATAAATCTCAGCTAATCACTCCGAAGTATAAGTAGTACCAACAGGATTGAAGTCCCGCGAACTTGGTCAGCCGATCCACAATAACCCAAATAGCATCGAGCTTTCTCGAAGTACGTAGGAGCCCAACTACAAAGTCCATGGTGATCCACTCCCACTTCCACTCCAGAATATCCAGCCTCTGATGCAAGCCACCTAGTCTCTGGTGCTCATACTTGACCTGCTGATAGTTGAGACACCAAGCTACAAATCCAACAATACTCTTCTTCATATGCCTCCACCAATAATGATGTCTCAGATCCTGATACATCTTCGCGCCACCCGGATGGATGGAATACCGCGAGCTGTGGGCCTCTTCTAGAATCAACTCTTGAAGCCCATCTACATTAGGCACACATATCCGACCCTGAATCCTTATCACACCATCATCACCACAGACTACATCCCTGGTATCACCTCGCCGGACCCTATCCTGAAGAACGAGCAAGTGTGGGTCATCATACTGGCTCTCTCTGATATGGTCAAAAAGAGAAGACCTGGAGGCTACACAAGCTAACACCCGGCGGGGATCCGATAGATCCAACCTTACAAACTGGCACGCTAAGTCCTGAACATAAAATGCTAGTGGTCTCTCTACTGCTAGAAGATATGCTAGACTCCCCAAACTCTCTGCTCTACGACTCAAGGCGTCAGCCACTACATTGGCCTTCCCCGGATGGTATAGAATAGTGATATCATAGTCCTTGAGAAGCTCCAACCATCTCCACTGATGCAAATTCAGATCCTTCTACTTAAACAAATGCTGCAGACTACAGTGATCAACCAAAACCTCACAATGAACCCCATAAAAATAATGACGCCAAATATTCAAAGCGTGAACAATGGCTGCTAACTCAAGATCATGCACCGGATAATTCTTCTCACGAGTCTTCAACTAGCGTGAGGCATAGGCAATCACCCTACCCTCCTTCATCAATACACAACAAATGCCTATCCTCGAGGCATCACAATACAGAGTATAAGAACCTAAAGCTGATGGCAATACTAATACTGGAGCTGTGGTTAAAGCATCCTTGAGCTTCTGAAAGCTCTCCTCACATTCGTTCGACCACCTGAATGGAGTTCCCTTCTGGGTCAATTTGGTCAAGGGCAAAGCAATAGAATAAAACCCCTCCACAAAGCGACGATAATATCCCGCCAAACCAAAGAAGCTCCTAATCTCTGTAGCTGAGGACGGTCTGGGCCAACTCTACACCGCATCTATCTTCTTTAGATTTACCTGAATACCCTCACTGGACACCACGTGCCCTAAGAAAGCTACTGAGCCAAGCCATAACTCGCACTTGGAGAACTTTGCCAAAAGCTTCTCCTCCCTTAATCTCTGCAATACAACCCTCAAATGCTGCGTGCTTCTCCTGGCTACAAGAATACAACAGGATGTCATCAATGAATACAATAACAAAGGAATCCAAATATGGCTGAAATACACTGTGCATTAGATGCATGAACGTTGCTGGGGCATTGGTCAACCTAAAAGACATCACCAAAAATTCAAAATGGCCATAACGGGTCCTGAAAGCCGTCTTGGGAATATCTAAATCCTGAATATTCAGTTGATGATACCCGGATCTCAAACCAATCCTAGAGAACACCCTGGCTCGCTGAAGCTGGTCAAACAAATCGTCAGTACTAGACAAAGGATAGTTATTAAATACTGTAACCTTGTTCAACTGCCTGTAGTCAATACACATTCTCATGGAACCATCCTTCTTCTTCAAAAATAACACCGGTGCACTCCAAGGCGACACACTAGGCCGAATGAACCCTTTATCTAGGAGTTCCTGAAGCTGCTCTTTCAATTCCTTCAATTCCACTGGTGCCATATGATACGGTGGAATAGAAATAGGCTGAGTGCCTGGCATTAAATCAATACCAAAATCAATATCCCTGTTAGGCGGCATGCCCAGCAGGTTTGCAGGGAACACGTCCCAAAAATCACGGACCACAGGAACAGAATCAATAGTGGGAGTCTCAGCACTGACATCCCTCACAAAAGCCAAATAAGATAAACACCATTTCTCCACCATGCGCTGAGCTTTCAGGTATGAAATCACCCTACTAGGCACATAATCAATAGAACCTCTCCACTCAACTATCAGAAATCCCGGCATCGCTAAGGTCACGGTCTTAGCGTGGCAATCTAGAACAGCATGACACGGAGACATCCAATCCATGCCCAATATCACATCAAAGTCAACCATGCTAAGCAATAACAGATCCACTCGGGTCTCCAGACCCCCAATACATACCACACAAGGGACCAACTCAATAGCATGATAGGCTAGCTCCGAAAACCTCATCTCATACTGCATCACCGTCATATCATCCTGATGCAGCTGCTCAAGCTGTCTGCACAAATTCTCTCTGCGGGACTGTGGGACATACTTCTCTAAGAAGAGACTGGAAAACTGCTGCCAACTAAGGGGCACTGCACCAACAGGCCTACGCCTCTCATAAGCCTCCCACCAAGTAAAGGCAGCTCCTGAAAACTAGAAAGTAGTAAATGAGACCCCACTGGTCTCCAATATCCCTGATGTACGAAGAATCCTCTGACACTTGTCTATGAAACCCTGGGCATCCTCGCCCTCAGAACCAATGTATGTCGAAGTCTGAGGTATACCAAATATCTCCAACCTACATTGCTCGTCATGTGGCATGACGGGAACTACATAATCTTGAACAAGTGCAACCGGCTGGGCTGGAGCTACCCCCGATGTTTGAAATCCCTGAATAACCTGCTCAGGTGTACGAGCAGCAGGAGTCTGGGTGCCTCCCCCGGCCTGAGAAGTAGTGGCTGTAGCAGAAACAACGACCCCTGTGCAAGACTGGTGCACACAGTCAGGATCTGGGCCAAGATCTCCTGAAGACCCGGAATAACAATAGGTACAGCCGGTGCCTGGGCTGGTCCCGCTGGAACATCTGCGGCTGGGATCTGATTTGGAATAACAGGTGGGTCTACGGGTACTACCTCGTCTATTGCGCGGGCTGCACCCATACCTCTGCCACAACCTCGACTGCGACCTCGACCCCTCACAGGCGTAGCTGGTGGCTGATCATCCTGCTCAGTAGCACGTGTCCACAACATCTTTGAGAGAATGAAACAATAGCAATTTAGTTACCAGAATCAACAGATTCGCACGATCAAGAATGTGAGATTTTTCCTAAAGGTTCTACAGCCTCTCGAACACAAGTAGAGACGTCTCCTTACCAATCCGCAAGGCTCTACTAAACCCGCTCATGACCGGTGAGTCCTATGTAACCTAGGCTCTGATACAAACTTTTCACGGCCCCAAAACTAACCTGGTTGTGATGGCGCCTATCGCGATACTAGGCTAGGAAATTCAACACTTATAACATAAAGAAACCTTTCATTTATATCATTTCTAAACCGATGATTTCATAAAATTCCATTAAGACTTTCAAAAACAAACACGATTAAGTAAAACTTAAAAATTCCAGAGCCACTAGTCATGAGCTTCTAAAGAAAATACAAGTCTAGGAAAAATAAACACTATAACGGTAAGAAGGAGAAGGGCAAGTCTTCGGACGCGTGCAGTTACCTCACAAATCTCCGTAAATCCCTGGGATAGGTAATCAGCTCTCACACCGCCCTAGCACCTTAATCTGCACACAAGGTGCAGGGAGTAATGTGAGTACGCCAAATCAGTAAGTAATAAAAGTAAATAAGGTATGACAAATAATAAACATATAAAAACATGTCATCAATTCACAGTAAGTACAGTCTTTCTTTCCAATATTATATACGTTAAATTATCACGCTTAAAAGCCGATTTCAGCAAAAATCATTTGAGAATGTATTTTCCAATAGTTTCAACAGAATTTCAAGAAGTTAGTGTAAAAGTAATAAAATCATAAATAGCCTCTCCTTCCAAAAACATGTATCATAAACCGCCTGATCGCTCTCAACTATGTCTAATAAAAGACTAAACGGGCGTTGCAAATATAATCCAGGGTGTTATGCCCAGAGTCGATCCCACAGGGAATTTACGTATCAAATCAAGTCTTTAGAATACACAACTTTTACTCAATCAATTCTCTCAAGAATTTTTAATATGAATTGGTGATGTTCTACTAATTCTACTGACAATAATAATAACTAGCAATTACTAACAATGTGTTGTAAATAATGATGATAAATGTCTAAGGTTATGGTTTCCCCCGTCGGTGAACTTACTTCTCGGATACTTCTTATAGTTTGATTAGTTTTTTCTATCAATCATGAAAACTCTATCTACCATAAATCTCTCACAAGTAATTATGATAATTTACTAGACGCACTCTCTCAAGTTACGCTAGCTAGATTGCATTACAGTTCACTTTAGATTGCACCCGAGGTATTGTTATCTCTAATCCAGCCTCTAAACCCTCGGTTATGACTTTCGTCTATACTCCGGGAGTAATGTTGTTAAAAAAACTACCTAAATATGCACTCTCTCTCAAGTAGATACATAATAAATAGGAACAGCTAATTGANAACTCAAAATAACTTGCATAATTGAACTACAAAGTAATGAATAAAATATGTAAAAATCAATGTTTTGTCACTTCAATGGTTTTCTCTCTTTGAATCCTTTTAATCCTCCCAAATTATCCTCTTCAAGTTGTGTTTACGGGGTCTATTTATATGTTTAGGACAAACCCTAAACGTGTAGGAGACTTCTATTCCAACTGGGAAACACTTAAACTCATCAAAACTCGGAATTGACCAAAATAGGGGCCTGACATTTGGGCCCTGGCGCCTGGCTAACGCCAGGCTAAGGCTGGCGTTTGGGCTCTAACGCCTGG
>MDKI01183925.1:0-10635 GCA_005239505.1 Nicotiana paniculata
ACATAAGGAACAATAAGTAAATAAACAAGAACTGGAGCATATTGTGTAGAGATACTATAGAGCCAAATCAGCAACATACCAGTCGAGTGATAGAGAATAGTAGAGTGCAAAGGGACAGAACAGCAACGACAGTATGCAGAATAGATATCGGCAGATAACAGTAGTGTGTAGAAGCAAAAGAGAACCAGAATTACTCAGTCTTGGCTTTCAGCCGACTGAGTAGTTAACAATTGATGCAAATAGCAAGAAGAGATGTGTATGAAAACACAGAAAGTTCAGAGCAATGTATGTGTGTGGTTAGTGCTCTCAATATCAGTGTCTGTAATGTAAGGAGAGAAGGAAGTGTATTTATAGAGTCGAAAAGCAAGTAATAACATAGGCAAAGAGTGCATAATTATGGAATAATTGTTCAGTAAGAATGAATCAACGTCAATCAAGGATTTGGACTCCCTTTAATTAGGGAGTCAAACTCAAACGGTGCCAATCATGGCCAAATAAGGAAAGGAATCAAAAGTTAAGACTGATTTTGAGAAAATCATATGGTATATAATAGAAGCCAAATAAATAATATTACTTAAGGCAAGTTGAACTAGCGGTTATTTACAAAGTAAAATAGGGTATCAGTTTTGAAAAATCAATTGAAAGAATCTCGGACTCAATCACAAATACAGGGAAACCAATATAGGGAAAGTATAACATAAATATGGAAAACATTCAAAAAACGGGCACATAATTACAAGGAGAATACACAAAGTCACTATTTAAGGAAAATATCACAGGCTTGAGGAATTTACAAAAAATCAGTATAAAATCAGTAGGTAAAATCAATAAAGGGTAAATGGTCGGACCATTTAAACAGTAGTAACATAAAGAGATATTCATAAAACACCAGGAAAAGGTCATAGCACTGAGTTAAATAAGAACACACGAATACGCATAGTCGGATACACATAATAAAGATTAACCCCAAAAATTAGGTTTCATCATAACAATCAACACAACAAGAAATCACAAGGAACTCGTCTAAAAAACAGTAGAGATGATAAGAAAAATCTAAAATCAAAAGGAGAACTGTTTCGAAAACAGGGTCGAGAAAGCCTAGTTTTGAAATTGTTTAGAAGATGAAATTTTCCGGAGAAAATCATAGAGAAGCTTTATAATATTGCAAATATAGAACAGATCTTTAAGAAAGATCAAGATATAGGAGATTAAGGTTTCGTGGAACCCAGAAAAGAGGGCAAACCTCATGAGTGGCCTCAATTTAGGCCGGAGAGACTGGAAACTTACTCAAACGGTCGGGGACGACCGAAAAATGGCAAGAGACCCAAAAGGGGGTGAGTGAACCACTCCAGGTTCGTCCGTAGAGCTCAGAATATCACTGAGCAGGTGAGAGGCATGTAGATGGCCTGGAGGTGGTGAAGAACTGAGTTTCCGGTGAGAATCCACCGGAGAAGATGACTGGAACTCATCGGAGAGGGGAAGGCAAGAGACTTCTAAAGAGTTGTAGGGATAGAAAGAGACAGAGAGAGATGAGAGATGAATGGTCTCGAAAGAATGAGACGGGAAGGGGGGGGGGTAGGTGAGAGATATTTTAGGAAATTAAAACCTGGGCCGTTGATCTAATCTGATCAACGGCTCAGATTGAGTTGGGACTGGGTCGGGTTGGTTAGGATCTGGGTTGGGTATATTTAATGGGTTTGGGCTGGGTTAATGAAATCAGATGGGTTGGGTATAATTTTGGATATGTTTTAAATAAAAGGTGGCTAATTGTTAAATGCCTATAAATATAGATAAATAATTAGTAAAAAATAGCTAATAATTGTATAAAAATGAAATTAAGTTTAAATAGGCAAAATTACAGTAATTAACTAATATTAGGTGTAAAAATGCATAAATTTCGAATTGAAATAGTGCAAAAAAGTCCAATTGGGCTGTAATTATAAAATTATTCTAATTGAAATTAAATAAGACCCAATTGGTTAATTTGTGAAATAATTGAATCCTAATGGATAAAAAATGATTAAAAAAAGCATACTGAGTCGAGAAACACATTGAAATTATTTATAACATAATTTATGGATAATTATTTAAATATGAAATATTAAATAAACATGACAATAATTTAATAAAAATAGGGAAAAATAGGGAAACATACTCATTATTACAAAGAGTGATTTTGAAAGATTATATGCAAGTTTGAAAAAAATTTGAGGAAAAATTGGGTATCAACACTAGCTGCTAACTCGACAACTCCAATGAAAACTCTGACCGCTGCTCAATATCTACTACCGGGTCCCGGTGTACCTGGATCTGCACACAAGGTGCAGGGGGTAACGTGAGTACACCAACTCAGAAGTAACGAACCCAAACTATGAGCTGAGAAGTAGTGAAGGACAAACTTCAAATTTTACAATAAATAATATACAGAATTTAGACATGCTAACAGTTTATCAGGATGAGTAAATACGCCAAGTATGCCAGTATACTCTACATGCTATCATAAAATATAAGTATGAAACCAGTGTGGATATGCACATAGTGCTCACATCTCTCCCACAGAAGTCCACTTAGTACTATATATGGCTCTCAGGCCCAGGGAAATTCCATCCCGGAATGTGCATAAACACCGGTAACCGTAGTCACTCCATACTGAGGAAAGAGGTCAATCCACCCCCCCACGGAGAAGATCCATCTCCGGAATACAACACTCGGACACTTTCCATATCCAGGGAATATCCATCCCTCTCATAACATCAGCTTCGGACAGGATCCATGCCCAGGGAAGATCCATCCCTCACATAACATCAGTTTCGGACAAGATCCATGCCCAGGGAAGATCCATACCTCATCATTAATGCGCTCACTGGGGGTGTAAAGACTCCGGAGGGGCCCTAGTGGCCCAAGCGCCATATCAAGCCAACGAAGGCATGATTTAAGTATCGATGCAGTGTGCAGTCCATTCTCATAACTATCTCAATAACATGCTCTCGACCTCACTCAGTCATTACTCTTCAGTCTCACTCACATGGATCACAAATGCCTCCATCAGCCCGAAACAATGATAAGTATTCATGTAACTAACAATACTGAGACTGAGACATGAAGTGATATGCTATAACAGGACTGAGTATATGACATCAAATAATCACAAAATGAGACAGCAATATACGACCACTCGAGTCTCAGCATTTTCGGCGTAAAGCCTAGCATTTATACTTAGCATGATTTAACATGCTCACAATTACCATGGGATAAGCCAGGCCACAATTACTCGGTGCACGCCCGCACGCCCATCACTTGGCAAGTGCGTCACCTCAACAATAGTCATAAAGCATTTAGCTCAGGGTTTCAAACCCTCAGAACCAAGTTTGGAAACGTTACTTATCTCAAAACCGTCAAAAATACTATTCCGCAGTGCCTTTGCCTCTAAATTCATCCTCTGGGTGCTCCAAATCTACCAAGTTCAGATTTTTATCATCAATTTATGCTTAAGGAATAAATTCCAATAAAAAAATATCAAATTTAGCCCAAAACCCGAATTTGGTAAAAACCCGACCCCCGGGCCCACATCCCGAAACTCAAAATTTTTATACCAAAATATTCTTCATCATCCCACAAGTTCGTACATATAAAGAACACTAAAATCGGAGTTCGTTTGACCCCTCAAATAAATCCCTAAAGGTCTAATAATCTCAAGCCCTAAACCTCCTCTTTCTACTGATTTTTCATGGATTAATTGCTGAGATTGTGTTCTATAATCACCCATAAACGAGTTTTAATGATCAAAACACTTACCTCTATGAAGAACACTGATTTCCCTCTTCAAAAATCGCCTCAAGAGCTTCTTCTGTTCAAAGATGGTGTTAAAAGATCTAATGGTCGCGGAGGGTTTCAATTTATACTTTCTGCCCAGGGGTTCCGCACCTGCGGTCAAAACAACCGCAACTGTGACTTTTCATTAAACGGCCTAACTCCGCACCTGCGGTCGACCTCCCGCACCTGCGGTCTCGCAGGTGCGGCAACTAACTCGCACCTGCGGAATCTTCTCACCCAGCCAATCTTTTGCACCTGCGGTGCCACATCCGCTCCTGCGTGACCGCACCTGGGGCTCCCCGTCTGCAGGTGTGAAAACACCAGCACCAGCAACTTCAGCAACAACAATTATGCTCCAAACTCCCCGTTAACCACCCGAAACCATCCCGAGCCCCTCGGGACCCCAACCAAACATACCAACACACCACGTATGATCATTCAAGATTAGTTGCACTCCCAAAACACCAAAACTAACATCGAAACACCCAAAATCACATCGGATTCAAGCCTAAGAACTTTAAATTTCTAAATCCACCAATTATGCCGAAACTATCCAAAACAACTCCGATTGACCTGAAATTTTGCAGACATATCCAAAATGATATTACAAACCTGTTCCAACTTCCGAAATTCTATTCCAACCCCGATAGCCTATTTTCCACTGTCGACAGGAAATCACCAAAAACTAACTTTCGCCAATTCAAGCCTAATTCTACACCGGACATCACAAAAATATTCCGAGCACACTCCTAAGTCCTAAATCACCTAACGAAGCTATCCGAGCCATAAAATCTGCATTCCGAGGTCGTTTCCCAATAAGTAAACTCTCAGTTGACTTTTCCAATTTTAAGGCTATTTTAAAGGACTAAGTGGCTAAACTCTCACTGCAACCATTCCGATTTCAAGCCTACCAACTCTAACATATCAATAAAAGTATAACCAACCTATGACAAGTCAAGAATAGTAATTATGATGTAGGTTCTACGTAACGACGGACCGGGTCGTTACATTCTCCCCCTCTTAAACAAATGTTCGTCCTCGAACATGCCAAGGATTGTTCCAAAATCCATCGACTGCCGAATAACCTTACCATGCACACTCCTGGGTCTCCAGGACCCCAATAGGTATCACAAACAATCAACACACGTGGTCCGTAACAACAACATCACCCACAGGGGCGAGCACATGAACAGATGTAACAAAAGAGCCACGGGGCGTATCCATAGAATGGGCTAAATTATGATGAACATGTGATTATGGAAAATCGGAATCAATTAAAAACTTAAGCTTCTCGTGATAGACTAAAACAATACCTGGGATCACCATCAGAAGCCATCTCATCCGGTATGACTGGGAATGCATAAAATCGGGCCTGATCACCACCGGATCAACCTCCCTCTCTTGGGCGACCCCTACCTACCTGACGCCCACCTCTAGCTGCCTGGGCGGGCGGTACAACTACTGATTCTGAAACCGCGGGCTGACTCCTCTGCTGATAAGTACCTCTCGCAAGACGAGGGCAAAACCTCTTAATATGGCCCCAATCTCCACACTCAAAGCAACCTCTCTCGGAGAATGGCACTGGGGACTGAAGGGAACCCCTAGCACCAGGATAACCACTGGAAGAACCAGGCATAGATGAACTCTGAACCGATGGTGCCCAAGATGAACTCTGAGCTGGCAGGGCATTTAAAGATGGTTGCACCTGATGCGAACTATGAGGATCATGAACAACCGATCCAGCCCCCCACGGAGAAGATCCATCTCCGGAATACAACACTCGGACACTTTCTATATCCAGGGAAGATCCATCCCTCTCATAACATCAGCTTCGGACAAGATCCATGCCTAGTGAAGATCCATCCCTCACATAACATCAGCTTCGGACAAGATCTATGCCCAGGGAAGATCCATCCCTCACATAACATCAGCTTCGGTTAAGATCTATGCCCAGGGAAGATCCATCCCTCATCATCAATGCACTCACTGGGGGTGTAAAGACTCCGGAGGGGCCCTAGTGGCCCAAGCGCCATATCAAGCCAACGAAGGCATGGTTTAAGTATCGATACAGTGTGTAGTCCATTCTCATAACTATCTCAATAACATGCTCTCGGCCTCACTCAGTCATTACTCTTCAGTCTCACTCACATGGATCACAAATACCTCCATCAACCCGAATGAATGATAAGTATGCATGTAACTAACAATACTGAGACATGAAGTGATATGCTATAACAGGACTGAATATGACATCAAATAATCAAAAAATGAGACAGCTATATACGACCACTCGGGTCTCAGCATTTTTGGCCTGAAGCCTAGCATTTATACTTAACATGATTTCTAACATGTTCACAATTACCACATTAATAGAAGCATAGATATCATCATGGAATGATCACTAAGCGGTGCCATGGGATAAGCCAGGCCACAATTACTCGGTGCACGCCCGTATGCCCGTCACTTGGCAAGTGCGTCACCTCAAAAATAGTCATAAATCATTTAGCTCGGGGTTTCGAACCCTCAAAACCAAGTTTGGAAACGTTACTTACCTCAAAATCGGCTAAAATACTATTCTGCAGTGCCTTTGCCTCTAAATTCATCCTCTGAGTGCTCCAAATCTACCAAGTTCAGATTTTTATCATCAATTTATGCTTAAGGAATAAATTCCAATAAAAAAATATCAAATTTAGCCAAAAACCCGAATTTGGTCAAACCCCGACCCCCGGGCCCATGTCCCGAAACTCAGAAATTTTTATACCAAACTGTTCTTCATCATCCCATGATTTCGTACATATAAAGAACACTAAAATCGGAGTTCGTTTGACCCCTCAAATAAATCCCTAAAGGTCTCATAATCTCAAGCCCTAAACCTCCTCTTTCTACTGATTTTTCGTGGATTAATTGCTGCGATTGTGTTCTATAATCACCCATAAACGAGTTTTAATAATCAAAACACTTACCTCTATGAAGAACACTAATTTTCCTCTTCAAAAATTGCCTCAAGAGCTTCTTTCCGTTCAAGGATGGTGTTAAAAGGTCTAATGGTCGCGGAGGGTTTCAATTTATACTTTCTGCCCAGGGGTTCCGCACCTGCGGCCCAAGTCTCGTACCTGCGGGACCGCACCTGCGGTCAAAACAACCGCACTTGCGACTTTTCATTAAACGGCCTAACTCCGCACCTGCGATCGACCTCCCGCACCTGCGTCCTCGCAGGTGCGGAAACTAACTCGCACCTGCGGAATCTTCTCACCCAGCCAATCTTTCGCACCTGCGGTGCCACGTCCGCTCCTGCGTGACCGCACCTACGGCTCCCCATCCGCATATGCAAAAACACCAGCACCAACAACTTCAAAAACAACAATTATGCTCCAAACTCCCTGTTAACCACCCAAAACCATCCCGAGCCCCTCGGTACCCCAACCAAACATACCAACATACCACGTATGATCATTCAAGCTTAGTCGCACTCTCAAAACACCAAAACTAACATCGAAACGCCCAAAATCACATCGGATTCAAGCTGAAACTATCCAAAACAACTCCGATTGACCTGAAATTTTGCAGACATATCAAAAATGACATTACGAACCTGTTTCAACTTCTAGAATTCCATTCTGACACCGGTATCCCATTTTCCACTGCCAATTCAAGCCTAATTCTACACCGGACATCACAAAAATATTCTGAGCATACTCTTAAGTCCCAAATCACCTAACGAAACTATCTGAGCCATAAAATCCGCATTCCGAGGTCATCTCCCAATAAGTAAACTCTTAGTTGACTTTTTTAACTTTAAGGCTATTTTTAAGGACTAAGTGGATAAACTCTCACTACAACCATTCCGATTTCAATCCTGCCAACTCTAACACATCAATAACAGTATAAACAACCTATGACAAGTCAAGAATAGTAATTATGATGCAGGTTCTACATAACGACGGAAACGGGTCATTACACAACTGCGGATATTCAAATTTTGCTATGTGGCAAGGAAGAATTTTTGAAGTATTTCTTCTGGGATGATCGTGTATTAGAGATATGTTAGACATTCTGGCGGTGGAGTTGGGATCAAATATGGTGATACGTGTGTTCTATGGATTTGGAGACTGGGAGCTCTTAGGAGCAGACTGTCGCATAGTTGTGGATTGTAAGGTTGTGGTCGGAGCTAGCTAGATGATAATGTGTGTTATGATTCAGTTAATATGGACTTTGGACGGGTTATTTATCTATTTGTAGGTTACCAGAGTCTATTTGGGGCTCCATTGGTAGGCCCAATTAGATGTGCATTCAACACTGAGTCAGATTGGTTGGCTCCGAACTGCTATTGTTGAGGGATGTGCCATTAAGTTATTATTGAGCTTATTCGTGTTCTGAAATGATTCATGAGTTACTCTTCTATGCTATGAGGAGTTGTGATTCGTTGGCACACATGGTGCGGTTCTATTGTGGTCTTATAGTGGAATTTGAGTGAGATGAGTAACTGGGTATTCATGATTGAGGGTGTATTGGTTATGTTCTTTTGGTTTTTGTGCGGCATTGTATCGTCTGATTCTACGTGGTTATGGTAATGCACTTTGGGTACTTGATGTCGAATTTCGCATGGTTATTCCCTGGGCACGTTCGAGGACAAATGTATGTTTAAGTGGGGGAGGATGTAACTACCCGACCGATTATTTTCAGAATTTACACTTCGCTTGCTAGTTCTCGGGCATGAGTAGCTTTGTATGATGTATTATGACTTATGTGAATCGTCGGTTTTGGTTTTCAGGTTATTCGGAATTGATTTGGAGGAATGATTCTCAGCTAGAAGCTTTAAATTTGAAAGTTTTGACTTTTGAGTAATTTACCTCAGGTTGGATTTCTGATGGTTCCGTTAGTTCCGTTGGGTGATTCTGGACTTGGGAGAGCGTCCGGATTGTGATTTGGAGGTGCATAGTAAAGTTTGGCTTGAAATGGCAAAAGTTGGAATTTTTGAAAGTTTGACCGAGAGTGGACTTTTTGATATCGGGGTCGTATTCCAATTCTAGAAGTTGGAGCAGGTTCGTAAGGTCAAATGTGACTTGTGTGCAAAATTTGAGGCCAATCGGACGTGATTTGATAGGTTTCAGCATCGGTTGTAGAAGTTGAAGTTTCAAAGTTCAATGATTTCGAATTGAGGTGTGATTCGTCGTTTCGATGTTGTTGTATGTGTTCTGAGGCCTCGAATAGGTCTATGTTATGTTATGGGACTTGTTGGTATGTTTGGACGGGATCCCGATGGGCTCCAGCGTGTTTTGGATTGATTTCAGACCATTTTTCTTCATGTTGCTATTGTTGAGGAGCTGCTGGTTCTGGTGTTCCGCACCTGCGATTGATATTGCGTAGGTGCGATGGCCGCAGATGCGAGCCAAGTGTCGGAGATGTGAGGTTTCATTGAGGAGTGAAGGTACGCAGGTGCGTAGGTAATCGCGCAGAAGCGCTACCGTAGATGCGGTCATGGCCGTCGCAGAAGCAGCCTGTCTCGCAGATGCGAGCCCTTTTCTGCAAAAGCAAAGGTCGCAGATGCGGCCACCTATCCGCAGATGCGAAAATGCTGGGCAGAGTTATAAAAATTGAGGTTTTGGTTCTTTCTTCATATTTTAAGATGTGGGACTCGAATTGAGGCTATTTTTGAAGCAAATTTCATCACAAGGATTAGGGCAAGTGTTCTCTACACGGTTTTGGTTATATTCCATGAACTTATCTTCGATTTTAGCTTTTGGTTGATGAATTTTTAAGGAGGAAATTGAGGGTTTTGGCCTAAAGTTTCATAATATGAATTTTTGAGTTTTGAACATCGATTTGGAGTAGGATTTGAGTGAAATTAGTATGGTTGGACTCGTAATCTAATGGGTTGTCGGATTTTGTGAGTTTTGTCAGGTTTTAAGGTGCGGGCCCGGGTTGGGCTTTTGGACAATTTTGGGTTTTGATTCATGATATGATCTTTTATGATCGGGATTGGTTCCTTTAGCATTGTTTGATGTATATGAATTATTTTTGGATAATTTCGAGTCGTTCAGAGGTCGGGACGCACGGGATAGCATCTTTGGAGCATCGCTTGCATGCTCGACATTGGTATTGGCTCGTTCGAGGTAAGTAACTCTTCTAAACTTAGTGCTGAGGGTATGAAACCCCGCATTACGTGTTATGTGATTGGTGTTGAGGTGATGCACATGCTAGGTGACAAGCGTGTGGGCATACACCCTGTGAATTGGGACTCTATTGTTCCCATGGCACTGTATAGTGGCCCATATTTCGTTGATAATTGTGATTTTTTACCATTTGATAAAGTAATTGAGCTGCCAATCATGCTAAGTATCATGCTTAGGCTTCATGTTGATATTGTTTGGATCCATAGCGGTCGTTTCTTGCTGTCACCTCACTGATTTCATTGATATTTCGTACTCAGTCATGTTCATGCATTCATATCATATCTCAGTCTCAGTTGTTGTTATTGATACATCATATCATTGTTGTCGGGCTAGTTTCATGACATTGGGAGCCCGTGAGTGAGACTAGAGAGAGTGATGACTGAGTGAAGTTGAGGGCCTGAGTGAGAGGGGCATTTTGGGATCAGGTTGTAAGCCGCAGCATATTATATTATACAGTATTAGATCGGGTTGCACGCTGCAGCAGTATTGGATCGGGCTGCACGTCGCAGCAGTATTGGGTAGGGTTGCACGCCGCAGAAATATAGCGCTTGGGCTGAAGGAGCCTCTCCGGAGTCTGTAAACCCCCAGTGAGCGTAGTCGACTATATATATATATATATATATATATATATATATATATATATATATAT
>MDKI01213854.1:0-64665 GCA_005239505.1 Nicotiana paniculata
TATATATATATAAAGAGATATATATATATATATATAGAGAGAGAGAGAGAGAGAGAGAGAGAATAGTATTAAATTAGAGAGAGAGAACTGTATTATATTAGTTGTATGAAAGTTGGAAATACTGTATTAATGTTGTATGAAAGTTGGAAATTAGTTGTATATTGTGAGTTGTTGTATGAAATTTGTATTTAAGTTAAAAATATTATCTTTTTACATAAAGCTGTTGATATATATCAAAATTGATTAAGAGATGAAGTTTTGATTCAAATTTCAGATAGGAAGAAGAACACACCACATACAAAATATATACAAATCATATATAAAATATATACAAAAGACTTATTGTATAAAATTTGTGTGAAAATTATATTTAAGTTGTATGATGTTATAGTTGTATTTAATTGGGTAAGAATGATGTACGAAAGTTTTAAATAAGTTGTATGAAATATTTTGTAGTATGTACGTTGTAGATATATCAAATTTGTAAATTTCTACGAAATTTATTTTTAATTTGTATGTTGTTGTACCATACATTATTCTTTTATTACTTGGCTTTCTAAAGAAAATTAGAAAATGAATTCCAAATTGACTCATGTGTACTGATTCATGTTTGTTTAAATCGAAAAACTTGAATATTATTGCATATATAGTGACTAATAATGGTAATCCATAAGTAACTGATTTAATTGCACATGCTAAATTAACTATTAGCACAAATTTTTTGGAGTTGCGCTACTATATGTTGCTTCGAACTTGCTATTCTGATTCTTGATGATGGCCCTGAAGTTGAAAACGATGGTGATGATCTACCGTTGGCATAATTAGAAAATGAAGAACTGATATTGGTTTCTATTTAGGAGGGAGGCGACAAAGAGAGAGAAGTGTTGCACTAATTATTACTTAAAATAGGTAATACACAAATGGAAGAAGTCTTATTGAAAGAGAGTAGAGAGAAAAATAGAAAAAAGATGTACCTAAATCCCCTAATTTAAGGTGCTAATAATATATTATATATAATTTGTAAGTAACCCTTTTTAAGGGCGGGTAATATATAAAATTAGGCCAATTTTAGTAAATAAATTTCAAATATTGTACAGGAAGGGAAAAATCTCTTAATAAGGGAAAGATATTTTTTGTGTGTTTAGTGTGTGATGACCTGATAGGTCATCTTATGTTTTAGAACCTAATTATGCGCTTTCAAGGCTTAAATACCTCATTTTAGCCTTTCTCGCTTTGCGTGCGTAGTCTGAGTGTTTTTCAGGATAGCTGTTATGTTAAAAGTTGAGAAAAATATGAAATTTTTGTCTTAAAATCCATTTGAGTTGACTTCGGTCAATGTTTTGAGCAAACGGACCCGGATTCATATTTGGACGGTCCCGGTGGATCCGTTCGCGATTTGGAACTTGGGCGTATGCCCGAAATCGAGTTTGAAAGTCTCTAGCCCGAGTTATCACACTTTGTTAAAATTTGAAAATTTAAAAGCTTAATGACTTTGAAAGTTTGACCAATATTTGTCTTTATTGATATCAGGTCCGTTTTTTTGTTACGGAACCCGGTATAGGTCCATTACTATATTTATGATTTGTTTGACAAATTCGGTGAGAAACGGAGTTGGTTTGACGTGATTCGGACGTCCGGTTGTGAAATTAGAAGTCCATGAGTTTCTTGGAAATTTCCTTTGATTTGATGCTAAATTCGTAGTTCTAGGTGTTATTTTGGCGATTTGATCACGCGAACAAGTTCGTATGATGTTATTAGACCTGTGTGCACATTTGATTTAGAGCCCCGATGGCTCAGGTGAGTTTCGGATAGGCTACAGAGTGGTTTGGAGTTAGGAAACTCAGTTGGTTATGCAATTTCTGTATCTGGTGTCTGATCTCGATGTCGCGCCCCGTTTTCTCGAAAAATCGGGCTTTGACATGTGACAACTCTTTTAAATGAAGGGTAGGGTGTTAAAAGAGAAGAGTAGGCACCTAACGATTTTGCGTTAGGGCACCTATTATGCAAATAACTCTGTTTGACTAGTCAGCGTCACCAAAGATCGGGTAAGGGCTCAAATCACCTCAAAGAGAAGGTGCTAGGCACTCTTCGAAGTCCACACCTGTGGGTCCCGGCCGAACTTAAGACTATGTGAATTTTATAATTAGGCTAGATGATCAAATAAACAAAGAGAATATAAAGGACAATGAATTATAACACAAAGGGAATTTGTACAAATCTTAGTATGACTATAAGGATACAACTACATTGGTCTATATTAAACGACTAAGTATGAATAGAAAATATATAAAGGAGGGTGGGTCCTAAGTTTTTTTAGCCTAAAGGATCACCCCATGCAACATAAATAATACTTCGCAACTCCTTTTGGATAGGAGTTGCTCATATTATTCAGCAAGCACAAACTATCATCTCCTGCTACCCGATTACTATGTTGAAGTTGTTTACCTAAAGCGTTCTAATTCAATTCTAAGTCGTACCTTATGTGTGCGCTACTCGTCTCATGCCTAAGGTCCAAGAGGTTTTGGACCTACTATTTGGGTGGTTCTAGACTTTACTTAGATTGCTCAAAAATGATAAACTAAGCGACATTTAAAACAGACAGGACTTCACGTAAAGACAATTAATGGCCCAAATTAGCCTCCACACATAAGAACAGATGCACGTGGGCAGATTTCATATTATGTTGTAGGCAGTTTCAGGATCGAGGTGTTGCTTAAAACTTATAGACATGTCTTCTAAGTGACCGCACAGTTCAAGAATATCTCACTCAGTGCTGCTATTTGGATTATCGAGATCACATATTACAATTTATGAAAAAACCTATAGACATGATCTCTAAGAGATTTATGCAATGGGCAATGAAAGCCATCGAAAAACTCAGAGTTACTCTTGTTTGATCCTATTGGCTTGCTTTCTAAGCGAGTAGCAATATTTATACCCAGGTTCTTCTAGTAATGGGTGTTTGAATGCAGATTTACCATACTTATTCCTATAGGCATGTTATCTAGGTGGGCAGAGTAACAAGACAACAGAAGCAGTCGATTAGTTAATCAATTTAAGCCATATAGACATGGTATCTAGATGAGGATTAGCAAGGCATAAATTAATACGATCATGTACGCATGCTATCAAAAAAGCACACTGAAGTTGCACAAAATGAGAAAATAGTTATTGATGCTTGATTCCTATAGGCATGCTATCTAATAACACATAGTAGTAGACATGTGAACAAGTAAAGCATTTAAACTCATGCTTCTGATAATGTGGGCACGAGACAAGTTGAATAGGTGAAGTGTTTGAATCCCTATAGGCATGATCTCTATTAGTGCACAATACATGAAACTAAATAGCACATATGGCATGTTGAACAGAATAGTAAATAGATCACATAGACACGTTTTCTACCCTTTTATGCAAGCATTAGAATGTACCGGTTTCTCCTATTCCACTAACACCCCAATTGTTGTTTACAAATTATTACAGACCATATTGAAGAAAGCTCCAGACCAATTACAAATATAGAATAACCTAGTAACACACTTGGGCCTTTAAATATGCTCAGAACTTCACACGGACAGCAGGCCCAAAACTTCAAAATGCGAACATTGCATTTCAGACCTCCAATAACAAAGCAGGCCCAACATACCAGGCGCATATGAATAACTTACCTAACCTTTGGACCCAGCCTTCTATTTTCCCTATTTTTATTGTTTCTTTTCATTCAGAAAAGTTGTATTTCTTTCAGACTTTATTTGTAGAAAATCTTATAGGCTCGTGAGTTGTGACTCCATATCCAAATTGTAGTAGATATAGTAAGAAATTATGTTATTATGCATTTCAGTTTTAGCTTGTATTTGGCTTAATTGATTCTGTTATTGAAATTGATTAAAATTGACTTAATGGTTCTCTAATGTTGGCTTCCCTAGAAAGTGAAATGTTAGGCGCCATCACGGTCCCAAAGGTAGAAATTTCGGGCCGTGAAAAGTTGATATTAGAGCACTAGGTTTCCTAGGTCTCAAAAGTCACGAGCAGGCTTAGTAGAGTCTGGAGGATCGGTATAGAGACATCTGTACTTATCTTCCAGAGGCTATGAAGTTCAGGAACAATTTCACTTTTACTCTTCTCTGTCGTGCAATTTTATTCTATCATTGCTTATTGAACTCTTCTATTCTTGTCCTTCCGCAGATGACGAGAACACGTGCTACGTCTTCAACTGGACAGTAGCCGGAGCCCCTAGTGGGAGCTCCCACGAGGGCAGAGGTTGAGGTTGAGGCCGCGCCAGAGGCCGAGGCAGGGGCAGAGCTCAGCCCAGATCTTGAGCACTAGCACTAGCAGTAGAGCCCTAGGTGGAGTTTGATGAGGAGATTCCAGCCTATATTATGCCAGTTGGACCAGCTCAGGTCCCCGAGGGGTTCATCGCCACCCCAATACTTCAGAATGCTTTGATCCGTTTGGTGGGCCTTGATAGTGTGGCCCATGCCGGTACATTTCCTGTGGCACCAATAGTCTCTCAGGCTGGGGGAGGCGCACAGACTCCCGCTACTCACACCCTAGAGCAGATGGCTCCCTAGTATCAGACTCCAGTAGCCCCACCAATTGGGGTAGTTCAACTAATTATTATGGCACATGGCGGCGATGCTCCCGTTATGTCTTCTGAGGATTTATGGAGATTGGATAGGTTTACTAAGCTCTTTCTAGTTCACTTCACTGGTGCACCTTCAGAGGACCCACATGATTATCTTGACAACTGTCATGAGGTGTTGCGGAACATGGGTATAGTGGACACCAATGTGATCGATTTTGATGCATTTCATATGACGGGTTCTGCCAAGAAATGGTGGAGGGATTATGGGTTGACCAGACGAGCGGGGTCACCTGCTCTTACTTGGGACCAGTTCTCTCAGCACTTCCTACAGAAGTTCCTCCCTATCATATTGAGATAGGAGTATCGTCGACAGTTCGAGCGTCTTACTCAGTACGAGACTTGTTTTGTGGATCTTGCCCGTTATGCTATTCTTCTGCTTCCTACCGAGAGAGAGAGAGTGAGGAGGTTTATTGAGGGACTTGCTCAGCCTATTAAGTTGCAGATGGATAAGGAGACCGGGAGTGAGATTTCTTTTCAAACGGCTGCCAATGTCGCCAGGCTAGTCGAGATGGTTCTTGCACAGGGGGGAGCAAGGGTCACACAAGAGGTCTCGTCATTCCGGTAGGTTTAGTGGTGCCTCGTTTGGAGGCAGGGGTACTTTTGGTAGAGTCCATCCTTCCAGGACATTTCATTCAATACTCCAGGCATCCCACGGTGCTTCAGGTGGTCGTGGCCCTCATATGCCTTATTCTGATCAGCTAGCCTACAGTGCATCACTAGCTCCTATTAGTGCACCTCTGCTCCAGAGTTTTTAGGGTGGTTACTCAGGTCGACAGGGCCAGTTTCAGGGACAGTCATCACAGTAGCCGAGGTCCTGTTATACTTGTGGTGATCCGAGGCACATTGCTAGGTTTGCCCTCGGGCACCAGGAAGCTCGCAGCATCAGGGTTCTCATGCCATAGTCCCGGAACTAGTTGCTACACCACCTGCTCATCCAGCCAGATGCAGGGGTCAGGTAGTCAGAGGTAGGGATCAAACTGTTAGAGGTGGAGGTCAGACCGTTAGAGGTGGAGGCCAGCCAGTTAGAGGCCGTCCGAGGGATGTGGTTCAGAGTGGTGGGCCCAGCCCCGATGTTATGCTTTCCTAGCTAGGCCTGAGGCTGAGTCATCTGACTCTATTATCACAGGTATTGTTTCACTTTTCCATAGTGATTCTTTAGTTCTATTTGACCTGGGCTCTACTTATTCCTACGTGTCATCCTATTTTTCTTTAAATTTGGTTGTGCCTCGTGATTCTTTGAGTGTTGTTGTAGATCTTGTTTATCGTTCGTGTGTGGTTATCATTAGGAGTATTAAGATTAGTGTGGATCTCCTACTTCTAGATATGGTTGATTTTGATGTCATTTTGGGTATGGATTGGCTGTCACCTTATCATGTTATATTGAATTGTCACGACAAGACGGTGACCTTAGCCTTGCCGGGGTTGCCTCGATTAGAGTGGAGAGATATTTTTGGCCAATGTACCAGCAGGGTTATCTCTTATGTGAGGCTTGGCGTATGGTCGAGAAAGGGTGTGTAGCTTATTTGGCTTATGTCTGTGATTCTAGTGTGGAGGTTCCTTCCATTGATTCAATACCAGTTGTGCGTGAGTTCCCAGAGGTATTTCCTACAGACCTACCGGGGATGCCACCCGATAGGGATATTGATTTGGTTCCGGGAACTCAGCCCATTTCTATTCCGCCGCACCGTATGGCCCCGCTAGAGTTGAAAGAATGAAAGGATCACTTGCAAGATTTTCTTGATAAGGGCTTCATTAGACCTAGTATCTTGCCCTGGGGTGCACCTATGTTGTTCATGAAGAAGAAGGATGGATCGATGAGGATGTTCATAGATTATCGGTAGTTGAACAAATTCACCATCAAGAATAAGTATCCATTGCCGAGGATTGACGACTTATTTGATCATCTTCAGGGTGCCAAGGTGTTTTCGAAGATTGATTTGAGTTCTGACTACCATCAGTTAAGGATTAGGGCATCCGGTGTCCCTAAGATAGCTTTTCGGACTCGGTACGAGCATTATGAGGTTCTAGTGATGTCCTTTGGGTTGACAAATTCTCCAGCAACATTTATGAATTTGATGAACCGAGTGTTCAAGCCCTATTCGGACTCCTTTGTGATTGTGTTTATTGATGTTATCTTGATCTGCTGCTGCAGTCGAGATGAGCACGAACAACATCTTCAGATTGTACTTTAGACCTTGAGAGACAACCAGTTATATGCTATGTTTTCAAAGTGCAATTTTTGGTTGGATTCAGTCGCTTTCTTGGGGCACATTGTATCAGCATAGGGCATTTAGGTGGATCCTAAGAAGATTAGGGCAATTCAGAACTGTCCTAGACCCACTTCAGCCACGGAGATCAGGAGTTTCTTGGGTTTGGCGGGTTATTACCATCGGTTTGTGGAGGGTTTTCATCTATAGCAGCCCCGTTGACTAGGTTGACCTAGAAGGGTGCCCCGTTCAGATGGTCAAACGAGCGTGAGATAAGATTTTAGAAGCTCAAGACTGCTTTGACTACAACGCTAGTGTTGGTGTTGCCCACATATTCAGGATCTTATACGGTTTATTATGATGCATCCCGTGTTGGGCTCAGTGCAGTATTGATGTAGGATGGCAGGGTGATCGCGTATGCGTCAGGATAGTTGAAGGTTCATGATAAGAATTACCATGTCCATGAGCTAGAGTTGGCAGCTATTATTCATGCGCTGAATATTTGGAGGCACTATCTTTATGGCATGTCGTGTGAGGTTTTCACGGATCATCGGAGCCTTCAGTATTTGTTCAAGAAAAAGGATCTTAATTTGAGGCAAAGGAGGTGGTTGAAGTTATTGAAAGACTATGATATCACTATTTTGTATCATCCCGGGAAGGCCAATGTGTTGGCCAATGCCTTGAGTAGAAAGGCCGCGAATATGGGCAGCCTTGCGTACATTCCAGTCGGTGAGAGACTGCTTGTATCAAATGTTCAGATTTTGGCCAATCAGTTTGTGAGGTTGGATATTTTGGAGTCCAGTCGTGTCCTAGCTTGTATAGTCGATCTGTCTTCCTTGTTTGAGCGCATCGG
Organism: Nicotiana paniculata; assembly: GCA_005239505.1. NCBI lineage: Eukaryota > Viridiplantae > Streptophyta > Magnoliopsida > Solanales > Solanaceae > Nicotiana > Nicotiana paniculata. The sequence continues at coordinate 7,706 of MDKI01213854.1, forward strand.
GAAGCGGCAGTATGACGACCTTCATTTGCTTGTCCTTAGAGACATAGTGCGGCACGGTGGTGCCAAGTAGGTTACTATTGGATATGATGGAGTTTTGAGGATGTAGAGTCGTGTTTGTGTGTCTAATGTGGATGGACTTTGTGAGTTGATTCTTCAGGAGGCCCACAATTCCCGATATTCTATCCATCTGGGCGTCGCCAAGATGTATCAGGACTTGCGACAACATTATTGGTGGAGGAGGATGAATAAGGATATAGTTGCATATGTAACTCGGTGTCTACATTGTCAGCAGGTAACATATGAGCATCAGAGACCTGGTGGTTTGTTTCAGAAGTTAGAGATTCCTCAGTGGAAGTGGGAGCGCATCACTATGGATTTTGTTGTTGGATTCCCACAGGCTCAGAGGAAGTTCAATGTTGTATGGGTTATTGTGGAGAGGCTAACCAAGTCAGCTTATTTCATTCATGTGGCAGTTACCTATTCTTCATAGTGGTTAGCTGAGATCTACATCCGCGAGATCGTCCATCTTTCATAGTGTGCCCGTGTCTATCATTTTTTATTGAGGTACGCAGTTCACCTTGCACTTTTGGAGAGCAATACAACATTAGTTGGGCACGCAGGTTGAGTTGAGCACAACGTTTCATCCTCAGACGGACGGACAGTCCGAGCGCACTATTCAGATATTGGAGGATATGCTCCGCGCATGTGTTATAGACTTTCGAGGATCGTGTAATTAGTTCTTTCCACTTTCGGAGTTTGCATACAACAATAGTTACCAGTCGAGCATTCAAATGGCTCCCTAGGAGGCATTTACGGGACACGGTGTCGATCGCCAGTTGGATGGTCCGAGCTTGTGGAGACTCGGTTGCTAGGTACAAATTTGGTACATGATTCCTTGGATATGATTAAGATTATTCAGGATCGACTTCACACACCTCAGTCCAGGTAGATGAGTTATGCCGACCGTCGAGTTTGTGATGTTGCATTCATGGTCGGAGAGAGAGTATTACTTCGAGTTTCACCCATGAAGGGTGTGATGAGGTTCGGAAAGTAGGGCAGATTGAGCTCTAGTTACATGGACCCTTTGAGATTTTGGGGAGAGTGCGTGAGGTGGCTTACAGGCTTGTGTTGCTACCGGTTTTATCAGCAATTCATCCAATATTCCATGTGTCCATGCTCCAGAAGTATCACGGTGATCCATCCCATGTGTTAGATTTTAGCTCTGTCTAGTTGGACAAGTATTTGACTTATGAGAAGGAGCCGGTGGCTATTCTAACCCGATAGTGTCACGCCCCAACCTCGAGGAGCGCGACCGGTGCTCAATCGAGTGAACCCGGTCGAGCAAGCCTATTAGACTCTTCCTACCTATCTCATTCATGATTTAAAAATGGGGCACGTTACCATTAGTTAAACAGGGGAATGAACAAATGTATATCTACATATACATATAAACGTTGCTAGTTCATTTTCATTATATCCATTATACCATAGTTAAATCTCCAAAAGTGCATACAATTTACAATTTGGTGGGAAAGGAGTTTCAAAATACAATATGATCCCGTGACCCATCCAATACCCATAAATAACCCACATAACGTCTACGGAGCTTCTAAAGATGCAAAAGATATATATGACCACGCCAGTGACAAGGCCCCGACTATACCTCAACACGTGGTAAATTATGTCAAAAGAAGAACTACATGACCCCTGGAAGAAATGGGGGTCACCAAGACTGTTGCAAGGAGGATGCACCACTATCTACGGTCGGCACTGTCTGCTAAGGAACCACCTACATCCATTCAAACATATAGCGCCCCCGGCAAAAGGGACGTTAGTACTATTGAATAGTACTAGTATGTTGTATACGACTAAAATCGGAGAGCCCGATATTATGGTAATTACGACGCTTCATAGCCCATCCTCAGAAGGCTCGAAGTGGTTCGAGTTTTTACATCGGGGAAGCATGTCAAGGAATCTCCACGCTCGACCTCGAGGCAGTGTAAATCAAAGAGCATCATGGAAAAGCAGGAAATTCCCAAAAGGCACGTGGTTAAAGCTGACCAAGTACGCAAAATAGTACAAGACCGTACCGTGGCATTAAATGGCTGGACCAGCCATCTATCTTTGTATTAATTGCACATGTACTATGTTGGGTTTCCCCCTCTTATATAAAGGGGACCCTTGTCATTTTATAAGGCACATGATATTCAATACAAGAACAAGAACATTCTCTGCTCTTTAACTCAAACATTCTCTACAATTGTTCCATTGATTTATTGCCTTTCGTTTATTGTGTTCATTAATTGTTCTTCATTTATTACTCATTATTGATCATAAAGAGGCCATCTTCGAGCCCTTCAATACCGTTGTATCCTCTTTGACCGCCCTCTGTCAAGCTCTCGAGCTCGACTTCGAGGCCTATTCCGACGAAGCTCGAGACCCCGTCTCTTAACTGCTCAGTTTGCACAATCTCACTATCCTTCAATCTTATCTCATTTTCTCACCACTCACTTAGTATATATTTCATAAACAACTGGTATTAAAATAGATCACATATTTTTAGAACCACAAAATCAATATAATTGTAATTACTTTTTTCACGGTAAACAGTTTAGCGCCCACCGTGGGGCTAAAAATTATAGTGGTTGTTTTAGTGTTGGTTTTCTAAAAAAACAAGTTATTCTTTACACTTTTTCTTGTCCAAGAATCTTCAATTTCAGGCCAGAAAATGTCTAACTCAGTAAATGCACATGAAAACAATGGTCCTGAGGATCATGGAGAGAACGGCGCAGCTGCTTCAGGTGCCGGTGTGCCACCACAAAACCCTGAAGGGGCACCAGTGCAAATCCCTGTGGATGAAGGTTCACGCAATGCTCAACATGTTGATGTAAGCTCTCATACAGATAGAAGCGTGCGCGAAGGAAACCAGCACGATGCATTGAGAGCCCCTTCTCAAAAGGAAAGACAAGTTAGCCTTCATGCCATTTTTGAGATGCTGCAAGCACAACAAGTGGCTATTGCTCCGCTACAATGTCATCAGAGAAGTCCAAGCACAACACCGCCAAAAATGGCTTCCCGAGTTGAAAAAGCACTAGAAAGGTCGAGCAATAATGGGTCAGCAGCCGACCCAGCTATTATGAAGATGCTCGAGGACCTCGCAAAGAGGATTGAATCCGCTGAAAAAAAGATAGAAGCTAACGACAAAAATGTGGAAACCTATAACTCGAGGTTTGATCAGATCCCAGGTGCACTCCCGATTATGAAGGGCGTAGATTCAAAGAAGTTCGTGCAAAAGACATTTCCATCAAGTGCGGCTCCGAAGCCCATCCCGAAGAAATTCAGAATGCCCGATCTTCCGACAACGGGACCTCAGACCCAAACGAACACATTATTGCTTACACTTGTGCTGTGAAAGGGAACGACCTGAGAGATGAAGAGATTGAATCAGTCTTACTGAAAAAATTTGGAGAAACACTATCCAAAGGAGCCATGATATGGTATCATAACCTGCCCCCGAACTCGATAGATTCTTTTTCCATGATGGCAGACTCTTTTGTGAAGGCACATGCTGGTGCCATCAAGGTCGCTATGAGGAAGTCTGACGTCTTCAAAATAAAAAAGAGAGAGAATGAGATGTTAAGGGAGTTCGTATCCCGCTTCCAATTGGAACAGATGGAATTATCTCCCGTCTCCAAAGATTGGGCAGTACAAGCCTTCGCTCAGGGCTTGAATGAACGAAGTTCGATAGCTTCAAAGCAGTTGAAGCAAAACTTAATCGAGTATCCCACTGTAGTTTGGGTGGATGTACACAACATGTATCGATGAAAGATCAGAGTCGAGGACGAAGAATTGGAAGCCCCCTCGGGCTTGGTGTGTCCCAGCAGGCTCTTAACAAAGGATTCGAGGCTTCCAGAAAGAGAGCCGAGGCCAAGCAAAGAAAGGTATCAACCATATATAGAAAATCAGAGAAATATCCCGAGGCATAACATACCTCGAAGTGACCAAAGGATAGATCGAGGCCAGAATCCTCGGGGACTCTTGAACAAAGCAGAGTTCGACAGGCACACAGGGCCGGTAGAGGCACCTCGGCTATTTGAGTACAACTTCAACATCGATGTTTCAGACATCGTATCGGACATAAGTAAAATCAGGGACACCAGGTGGCCAAGACCCGTGCTATCAGATCATTCGCAGAGTAACCCTAACTTGACATGTGAATATCACGGTACCCACGGTCATAGGACTGAGGATTGCAGACAGCTTCGAGAAAAGGTGGCCCGACTGATTAGCAAAGGGCATCTTCGAGAGTTCCTCAGCGATCGAGCTAAAGACCAATTTCGGGAAAGAGAGGCGAACAGGAAAAATGAAACAGAAGAACCGCAACACGTCATCCACATGATTATTGGAGGATTCGACGTCCCTCAGGGACCCATTTTCAAGTGAGCGAAAGTATCCATCACCAGGGAAAAATGAACTCGGAGCTATATACCCGAAGATGCTCTTTCATTAAGCGAAGAGGACATAGAGACCTTGTCTCAACCTTATAATGACGCATTGGTAATTTCTTTTCTTTTAAATAAATTTCAAGTTAAACGTGTCGTCGTGGATCCAGGTAGCTCGACCAATATAATTAGGTTGAGGGTGGTAGAGAAACTCGGATTGCTCGACCAGATCATGCCTGCCTCCCGTGTCCTCAACGAATTCAGCATGGCGAGCGAGACAACGAAAGGGGAAATCATCCTCCCAGTCAGCGTGGCCGGTACAATTCAAAATACCAAGTTTCATGTTATCGAAGGTGACATGAGGTATAATGCATTGCTTGGAAGGCCATGGATTCACAGTATGATGGCGGTGTCGTCAACCCTTCATCAAACGATGAAGTTTCCTACGAAGGATTGAGTAAAAACAGTACACGGAGAACAACATGCAACAAAAGAAATGTTCACGGTGCACGATGTGGTACCATCACCGACACCTTCTACATAGAAGGAGCCAAAAAACAAGCAAACAACCGAGTAGAAATCACAAGCTACATTCTCGGATGAACAAATAAAAGACCGTGCCGCGTCCTCGAAATAAGTAACCGAAGTATATCGAGGCTTGAACGCCACCACAGCTAAGGTACAATCCTCTCCCTCTTTCCTTCACATTTTACACTAACCTATGTGCGGGTGTTTGATTGAAAGTAATCGAATCACCCTCCATCCCAAAGGCCTTAGGTTTTAAAGCATGCGTTGCGCTCTTTTTCCCTCACGTCGGATTTAACCCAAATGGGTTTTACCGACGAGGTTTTTAACGAGGAAACATCTATATGCTACCTAAGGAGAACTCAACAAGTATAAAAGGCTTCTCTTCAATCAACCTCAAATACTGAGGGGCATCCCCTCGGGAGATCACCTCCTCGAAGAAACTAAAATGTGCCAATGAGGGTCTCGACTGGAGAATGATGTATAGGATCAAACGGTCGAATGAACCGTGTCCACATAGAATAATAGAACTCTCGATGGTGCAAAAATGTATACTTGTACCAAGTAATAGGAGGATAATATTTTATCATCAAAACACTTCACGCGTCAAAAAAGTTTGCTATTTTCACAAGAAACGGCCCCAGGGCCAGAAATTTCCCAAACACTCGGGGACTGACACCAAAAACTCGAGGCCGTAAGACCTCAGGGCAGACAACTTTGAGCTCATAAAACCTACATGAGGCACCAATATAAGCCCTCCATGAGCCAGCAATATAACCCTCCATGAGGCAATATCACACTTGTAAGCCCTCAACGAGGAAATGTCAAATTTGTAAGACCTTAAAAAAGGCATAACCCCGACTCGGAGACTGTCCTCGACAGTCACTCCATCGAGTCATCAAAAACTCGAAGCCATAAGACCTCAGGGCCGACAAATTCGAGCTCATAAGCCCTCCATGAGGCACCAATGTAATCCCTCCATGAGGCAACATCAACAATGTAAGCCCTCCACGAGGCGATATGAACAGCTTAAGCCCTCCACGAGGCAACATCAACACTATAAGCCCTCCATGAGGCAATATCAACAATCTAAGATCTTGATGAGGCAGCACCAAAAACTTTGCTATTTTCACAAAGAACGGCTCCAACGACAAAAACTTTCGATGTCTTGGTGACTACCATCGGTAGTCACCCTATCGAGTCAATAAAAAACTCGAAGCCATAAGACCTCAGAGCCGACAACTTCGAGCTCATAATCCCTCCATGAGGCACCAATGTAAGCCCTCCATGAGGCAATATCAAACAATATAAACCTCCACGAGGCACAGATGTAAGACCTCCATGAGGCAATATCAAAACTGTAAGACCTCAAGCAAGGCATGAATCGTAAGACCTCCACGAGGCAATATCAAAACTATAAGACCTTAAGCAAGGGATAATCCCGATATCAAAGTCAAGGCTATATATCGAACTTGTAAGACCCCTAAAAAGGCATACCCTCGATATAGACGCCGAGGCTATCTCACTCGGGGACTAAAAGTTTACGGCCAATTACGATGACCATCGTCAATAAGGCTCCGGCCAAATTAACGCGACTCAGAGACGCCTGACTGTCACCATGAAATCATAGGCCTCCAATTACTTCGAAAAAACTTCAAAAAGAATCGGTTAAAGGTCGTACCGACCTAACGCATAAGAGCCCAAGTCGCCAGCTACATTAAAGGTCGTACCGACCTAACGCGTAAGAGACCAAGTTGCCAGCTACATCAAAGGTCGTACCTATCCGATGCGTAAGATCCTAAGCGCCAGCCTAAAGAGCCTCAGGGCCGATTTAAAAACCTAAGGGTCGATGAGCTCGAGCCGAAACCCGACTCGAAGACTGAGCCCTAAACGGTTAACTAAAGCGCCTCAGGGCCAAATGGTAAGAGCCCAAGTCGCTGGCTACATCAAAGGTCGTACCGACCCAATGCGTAAGAGCCCAAGGGCCAGCCTAAAAAATCCTCAGGGCCAATTTATAACCCCAAGGGTTTCATTTCAAAGTCCAATTCATCGGGCTAATTATCGACAAGCAAAATAGAAATATCAAAGAATCTTTTATATATATGTATTACAAATATACATTTAAAATGCTTCCACGGGAGTTTTATACAAAGGATAAGAAAGAAAAATCTAGTCCTCTCTCGGGACCAGCTGCCTCGACGACCCCTCAGACCATCTCCCATAGCGGCCTTCAAATATCAGCATCAACTCTAGAAGAAAGGAAAAACTCGGCGTCGATCTCATCCGCCTTGGCCTGCTTTATCTCTTTCGAAAGATAAAAGCCCCTAGCATGATTCTCCTCAAGGGTCTCCCTCCGGATCTGCATTGGGCATGCTCATTATTCCTCCTCTCTCTGTCACTCTCCTCAGCTCAGCCCGAGCATCAGCAACATCTTTTAAATAAATGGCCACTTTCTTATCGGCCTTTGCTTTAACCTCTTCAGCTTTAGCCCGAGCGTCCACGACCTCGACCTTCATCTTCAAAAGATCAGTCTCGAGCTTAGCAATCCTGCTCGTCTGAATCGAGCTACTTTCTCTAGCATTACGAAGTTGTACCTCAAGGGCAGAAGCCTTGGCCAAAGTATTATTTTGGGCCGCAGCATGAACGCCTATCTACGCCTTCAACACATCGCATTCGGAATTTACTTTCCCGACTTTGCCCCAAAGGCGTTCTAACGCTTCCATTTTTCTCTGCAGCTGAAGCACCAAAACATTAGTTCTAAAAAACGGGAAAGGAAGCATATACTCCCTCAGGATAAGGATTACCTGATGCTCGAGATTGCCTTCTTAGTTTCGACTTCGATGCATCTCCGATCGAATATGTATCAACTATTTTGTTTTCTTATTGCAAAGAAGCCTGAGAGATTTCTCCTTGCCCGAAGCTTCCCGCAACTTGGTCTCACATCGGTGCAACTCGAAATTGAGCTTGTCAAAGGCCTATGAAAGAGAAGCTTCAATTCAAAAGATGAAAATACGAAGTTGAGAACCCGACAAAATCAACCAAAACTCACCATGGAACAGAGCCGCTGAGCCTCCTCAAAAGTTGAGCGTGCGTCTACTGGCCTGGTCCCATCGGCCCCAGTTGAATCGCTCTCCATGGAGATATGATCGCTCGAGACCTCACTTGATTTGAGCGGCCCTTGGCCCCGAGCGTCCCTCGAAGTACCTTCTAGGGGGGAAGCATACGGTGGTGAGAGAATCTTTCTCTTTTCCTCTCGTGGAACCTCTCCCTCGAGATTAGAGGTCTCAGGTTCAGCAGGATCGGCAACTGCGGGAGAGTTGATATCCACGGAATAACCAACACATACAAATTCCTCTTCAATGAAGGCATCTCCTTTGTGTCTCCGGGCAGACCCCGCCTTATTTAGAATGTCCTCATCCATCGAGGACATTTTTAGCTTATTATCCTCCCTCGGCTCCGAAGCTGACGGTCCTTCCCCCTCCTCGAGGGGCCACAATCTCATCTCCGAGAACCCACCAACACCTGCGGTGGCAAAGTTAATACGCATAAAAGAAAGCATTCCTCAAAAGGAAATCACATGGCTCATACCGTGGTGCTTTTCTTCCCATCTGCCCTTCGACAGGTCCCACCACTTGCATTCATCATAGGTCGAGGAAGCTGCCAGCCTTGGAGTCCAGTCCGCAAGATCGGAGATCTCTTACGGCATCCACGGGATCACTGAGAAAGAGAAAAAGAAACATTCTTATAAATCATCAAGAGCAAAGGGAACTAAGGTACGACGTAGTACTTACGTTTGAAGTTCCATTTTTCGGGGAACGACAGGAACTCTGCAGGAATGATGTCGACGGTCCTCACTCGGATAAATCGACTCATCCACCTTCGGTTCCAGTCCTCTTCGTCACTGGCAATAAAAGTCTTGGAAGATTGGTGTCATAACGCAATCAGAACTTGACAATGTAGAGGCCGATATAACCTGATAAGGTGGCTAAGGGTAAACTCGAGCTTGGCCCTTTCAGTGAAGAACCTTATCATCAGCACTATCCTCTAGAAGGACGGATGAATCTGAGCCAAGGTGACTCAATACCTTTTGCAGAATTCGAGCACAAGGCGGTCGAGGGGGCCCAATGTAAATGGGCATGCATACACATTCAGGAATCCCTCTACATGGGCCATAATACCCTCTTCTCGTGAAGGTATCTGCAGCATCACATTTTCTCCCCATCCACAATCTCTCCTAACGACCTCGAGGTGATTCTCCTCTATAGATCGAATAAACCTTGATACACGTTCTCGATGGCCCAGAGCATCGAAGGGTTTCTCTAGGGCAAAGTCTTTCTTCAAAGCAAAACAACTCGAGGTTAACTCGCCGTACGCCCGCGGTGTACCACCGACCGGGAAAGAAGCGGAGGTGGAGTTTCCCTCTTCTTGGTGAGTGGATTTGGGAATGGTAGCCATAGCTTTTTGAACAAAAATAAAAAGGAAGAAAACTTAAACAGTTTCGCAAGCTGAGGAAAGGAAGAGAACGTTAATGAGAAAATTGGTTTTACAAAGTTGCAAGACCTAAATAGAAGAAGAAGCAAGTGTATACATTTATAGAGAACAAGTGGCGACTATTCACTCACTTTGAGGGCCAACTAATTCTGACAAGGTCTTTATAGTTTTTTGGGAAGTGTACCGGCAGTGCCACCTCGTTCACTTCACGGTCATGTCACATGAATGACGCTATTATGTAGCATTCGAGGGATCGAAACTCCCGTGTCAACCTAGCCTCGAGAAGGTGTCCGATCCCGAGGATTTCTGTTGCGACAAGAACGGTCTCCAAAGAGCCAAGTTCAGAGCTCGAAGGTTGACTTTTGCATAAGCATCGCAGGGCAAAGTTCGAAAAATAAGAAACGAGGAGATCTTTTTTATGCCAAAAAATGTATTTGCAAAGGGTATCTTACAAAGCTCCCCCGAGGGTCCCATGTACAAAAACAAAGGGTAAAAAGCAAAACAGCAGGTAAATCTACTCTTCGCCTTCACTACTGCCCGAGCCGCTCCCAGAGCCTTCGTCTGACGTAGTTGAAATTGCCGATTCTACCTCAAAGGCCCTGGCTTCTTCAATCTCGGAAGAGAGATCGGCACCTTTAGCACTCGCTTCCTCGAAGTCTTGCCTCTTGGCTTGCAAGAGAGCATGTGCAACTCCCCGAGCCAGTTTTAGCTCAGCCTTCTCGAATATATCCCTGGCCCGATCATTTGCGGCGGCAGCGTCCCTTTTGTACGAAGAGACAAATTCATTATCCTCAGACTTGGTCACAAATAACGCAGCAGCCTCCTCCCGAGCACTTCAAAGAAGGTCTTGAATCGAGCATAGCTTCTCCCGAAGCATGTCCCTCTCCGAGGCCACATCATCATTCAGTCGCACCAGCTCAAGGATTTCAGCGTCCTTGGCCACAACATCCTCTCGGAGCTGCCCCACGAGGGCATCCTTTCGCCTAATCTGAAAGATGTAGAAGATAAGCTAATCAGCACCAAATATGGCAATAAAATATAGTATTATGGGTACCAGAGTACATGCTCGATGAAGTCGACCCTCTCTTGGAGCACCCTCTTCGAGCCTGCCCGGAGGTTGATCAACTCCTCCTCTTTTGGGGCGCATAGAGCCTCCAACTCGATTGGTTCCGACGTAAGCTTCTCAAGCTCCTTTCCACGATGAGTCAACTCATCTTGCATCTTGGAGAAGGCTTGGTCATACAACTTCTTGACCTACAACACAAAGGAAGAAATTTAGAAAAGCAAGAGTAGAAATTCGAAGCGTAGAATACTATATCAAGAAGGTCACCTGCTTTTGAAGCCTCTCAGACTCCTCGAGAGCAACGAGGGCATCGATATTAGTCTCCTCCTCAACAACTTCAAATTAATCTTTGAAGGCATCATCCTCTCCCCAAGAGGTCCCCAAACCGGGGCATTCCTATCCGGGGCATCTCGTATCTCCCCTGGAGAGAAGGACGGGCCCGATTAAAATCCGCCTGCAACATCAACCTCTATCGGGGCTTCCTCTCGACCCCGAAAAGCTCCAGAAGAAAGCCCTCCGAACTCACCAACATGGACTGTGCCATGTCCAACGAGCGGCTCAGGGACTGCACTCAAACCCTCCTCGAGGGTCTCCTCAATTCGAGGCAGGTCTGCATCGGCCGCCTCCAACTCAGCAGTCGTCCACCTAGAAAATTTCGAAGCATCAACGCTTCATTTTTCCCTTTGTACCAAAGGGAAGGTGTCATCATCTTCTTCCTCGAATCGCAGGCTCTCCGTGGTCATCGAGGATAGGACCGAACCATCGGTCCTGGGCTTCCGAGCCTTTGCTTTTTTGGATTTTGGAGACTCCACCGATGTCTCCTTCTTCTTTTTCTTATCCTTATCAGTTTTCGAAGCCTCTTCCTCATCAGAAGGGGGTGGTCTCATCGACACGCCTTCCCCAAGGCCTGCACAAGCATGATGTATCAAACTCACCACCATAGAGAACACTTTCAAAGAATGAGGGAACAACAACAATGAGAGCATACCGTGGTTCTTAGACTGCCACTGTGTTTTAGCCAAATCGCGCAAGATGCGTTTGTTATATGAAAGAGCAGGGTCAAAAAGTTAAATTCATCCCGGAAGGTCCTGGACCACGCTGGGGAACCAAACGGTAGCTACACAATCAGTAGAAAATCAATCAAAAGAGAAGGAGGTTAAATCGGAAGAAGAAAAAGAGGTGATAAAACGTACTCAATATGGAGATACTTACGTTTCATGTTCCAGTCCTCCGGGAATGGCATTCTATCATCAGGGATGATGTCCGAGGTTCTAACTCTAAAAAAGCAGCTCATCCATCCCTGGTCTTTATCCTCGTCGATGCAGGCGAAGAACGCCTTAGCTGATCGACGATGCAATTTAATTAAACCCCTTCGGAAGAGACGAGGGCTATACAATATGATCAATTGATCAAGGGTGAAAGTCATTCCCTCGACCATGTTGGAAGTGTATCGAAGCATATATACAATCCTCTAGAAAGAAGGATAAATATGACCAAGCGTCACCTGGTATTGACGACAGAAGTCAAGGATCACTGCGTCTATCGGTGGAGAAGAAGAATCTACGGGGCCTAAAGTGAAGGGGTATATATATACTCTGAGAAAGCCAGCCTTATGCGTGACTATGCTTTCTTCAGCTGTGGGGATTTCTACTTGGGCCGCCTCCCCCCAACAGCAGTCTAGTTTTACCCTCTCATATCGGTCACTACACTCATATACCAAGACATGGGCTCATATCGGCCCGATGTAGAAGGGGGTTTTTCGATGGTAAAATCAGAGACAATGTCGAAACGACCAGGGAGGGATGCACTGCTCGATGGTTGGAGGGGTTTTTCATTTTCCCTTAGATGGGCGTGATGAATAAGCGAATCCCTCTTTTTGAGGTACCATTTTGGAAGTTTTTTCCATAATTATAATTGAGTTTTAAAGAAAGAAGATGAAGAAGAAAACGCGGAAAGAGTATGAGGGTAGGAAGCAGTTAGTAAAACTTTGAAGACTTGAAAATATTGTAAAATTGTAAAAGGCCGACGATTAAAGTATTTATAGAAGCCCTTTGGGCATGTTTGAAGCGGAAAGGTCGAACCAATAGCGATTCGTGGGCTTCTCGAGAATTGTGCTGACAGCGACCTATGCACAGCCTTTATGTCACATCATTCAATGTTCTGATGAGGCTGAAGTCATAATAGGGATATCGAAGAGGCAATAATTCAAGACCGTTTCTTATCACTTCATTCTAAGAAACGCGGGGACTATCTGTATATGACTAAAATCGGAGAGCCCGATTTTATGATAATTACCGCGCTTCATAGCCCGTCCTCAGAAGGCTCGAAGCAGTTCGAATTTTTATATCAGGGAGACATGTCAAGGACTCTCCACGCTCGACCTCGAGGTAGTGTAAATCGAAGACCATCATAGAAAAGAGGGAAATTCCCAAAAGGCACGTGGTTAAAGCTGACCAAGTACATAAAATAGTAGAAGCCCGCACCGTGGCATTAAATGGCTGTACCAGCCATCTATCTTTGTATTAATTGCACAGTACTATGTTGGGCTTCCCTCTATTTTATAAAAGGGACCCTTGTCATTTTGTAAGTCACATGATATTCAATACAAGAACAAGAACATTCTCTGCTCTTTAACTCAAACATTCTCTACAATTGTTCCATTGATTTATTTCCTTTAATTTATTATGTTCATTAATTGTTCTTCATTTATTACTCATTATTGATCATAAAGAGGCCATCTTCGAGCCCTTCAATACCGTTGTATCCTCTTCGACCGCCCTCTGTCAAGTTGTCGAGCTCGACTTCGAGACCTATTCCGACCAAGCTCGAGACCCCGATTCTTAACTGCTCGATTTGCACAACCTCACTATCCTTTGCTATTATCTCATTTTCTCACCTATCACTTAGTATCTATTGCATAAATAACTGGTATTAAAATAGATCACATATTTAGAACCACAAAATCAATATAATTGTAATTACCATTTTCAAGGTAAACATATGTATAACCAAAACACTATCTCCTTAGAAAGATCTATAATGCAAGAGGAAGCAATCAAGAAATCAGTGAGAAGCATAGTCAATACCACAACATCAAATAAGGAATCACATAAACTTTCAAGTGAGACTGCTATAATTTTAATTTGGGTCATTACTAGCATTAACACCTCATTATTCACAATGTCACAGTACTCGTATACGGAGTCCGATCATGACCCGAGCGACTAAGTCATCTCTCTTGGAGACATTTTTCCACAATATCAATTCCTGTTTCAATTTTTGGTTCAGTTCATAGCACAATACCACCATGTGTGCGGCATGGTTTCCGATCATAGCCCGATCGGCTAGGCTGCCTTACTCAAGACATTTTTCCCTTTCTCATCAATCATCTCATTCCTTATTTCGCACAACATATTTCAAGTCTTTAAATGCTAGCGGCCACAATTTTTAATTCATGCCTGACACTTGGCCGCATTTCATAATTCAAGTGCTTTCCACATGTGTCACATTATTAACAATTTCATCAACAAGCCTTTCAATTCAAGATATCAACTACACATGCGAGAAAACATGAATCGTGAACATATAGAGGTTGTTACATGCTTTGGAAATTTAACACATATTCCATAACTTCAATACATCACCAAGTAACAACATAGCTTAATGGCGAGCATTTGAATACATATTACACATAAAGTTTTTACAACACAAGCACATTTGAAATGTCATCTCCTACATCAATCAATACTAAAGCTTACACCAATTGTAGGGGCGCCATGGGAGTTCGATTTCTAAGAAGAGAGGGTTTTATTCATGCATACCTCAATTGAGCTTTCCTTAATCCCTACAATGTTTCGGAATGTTTGCAACTTCAATCTATTTTAGCAATGCAGCACAATTGAACCCATAATTAGGGAAAATGATCATAATCCTAGCTCACTTGAGCATTTTATCAAACATCATGTGTTCATTAAGGTTTTATGGTCTTTTTATGGAAGATTACCCCAGCCCATACCCCATTCCTCTCTATCCTTGATTTACAATTCCCCCCACATCTCCTAAGGACACATACATGTAATAAAATCACCTTCATCCCCATGAATTATCTCACTAATATCCCATTATAGCTATGTTTGGAAATAAGAGCTGGGGTGATGAAGTCTTACCTCTTAGGATGAAGAATTTGGTGCCTTACTTGAATATCCTCAAAGCCTTTAAGTGATAATTGAAGAAAGTTTGATGAAGATTAGGTCCTCCCTCTAGAACTCCCCCTCCCTCTCTCTAGAAAATATCAGAAGTGAGATCAAACTGGTCTGAAAGGGGTGTTTTATCAGAATAGGGTCGGGTTTAAAATAAGAAAAATGGGTGCCCAGACACAGGTATGCGGTCGCATATGCGACTGCATAATGGATATGCTGTCCGCAAAGTGACCGCAGAAATAGCCCTCAGGGGCTTGAATGTTTTGATCGTGTATGCGACCAGTATGCGATTCACATACTTGTTCTACGGTCGCATAATGCACCGCAGAACTCCCTTCGCAGAAACCCGAGAGAAATTATACGGCCAATGTGCGGTCCGCATAGTGACTATGCGATCACATAATTGACCGCAAAGCTGACCTCAAATTGGCCAAATTTTCTGCTTCACTCTACGGCCACTATGCGGTCCATAGAGTGATTATGCGGCCGCATAATGGGCCGCAGAAATGCACACATTTTTAAAACATTTTCCTTAAACCCAGAAGCGTACTGTTCCTTCCAAAAAGTCCGAACCTCTACAACACATAAATCTAACCTGGTACCACGAAGTCCCGGGTTCCTAGGCAAAATTTTACAGGGCCTTACAGACATGTTCGTCAGTTGAGGTCAAAGAGTTATCCTTCAGTTCGCGTGCAATGGAGAGTTCAACCCGTCGAGGCGGACATGCGGAGTAGATATCCACACTTTTTGACGAGCCCATGTACTTTTGTATGTCCGTAAGAGGACGAACAATTATTTTAGAGGTGGAGAATGTGATGAACCGATAGGTCATCTTATTTTTTAGAACCTAATTCTACGGTTTGAAGCCTTAAATACCTCATTTTAGCCTTCCTCAATTTGCATGCACAGTCCGGGTGTTTTTCTGGAAAGCTGTTATGTTAAGAACATGAAATTTTTGCCTTAAAATCTATTTGAGTTGACTTCAGCTGATGTTTTGAGCAAACGAACTCGGATTCATGTTTTGACGGTCCCGGTGGGTCAGTATCCTGATTTGGGACTTAGGTGTATGTCACGACCCAAACTAAAGGGCTGCGATGGGCACTCGGTACCTTACTTAACCGAGTACCAGCATACATATATTTCTTATCACACTATCATGGGTAAATGGGCCAAAAGGGTCGTCATGAGATAAGCAGAATAAAATATAAGTGCATACTAGACATAGGATGACCCAACATCATATGGAAAAGTATACATGTGACATACGGGCCTATAAGGCTGACATGATCATTTGTAAACTCAAAACATAGGCCGAAAGGCCATACACGTATCCATATACATGACATCTGCTTACAAGCCTCTAAGACTACATAAATGTCATATAGATCGGGACAGGGCCCCACCATACCAGTCAATACATGTCCCAATTATACTGACCAAATAGGTAACTCCGGAGCAAATAAAGTGCAGAAACACCTTCCACTAAGCTAATAGCCTACTAGGAGGACTGCCAACCTGTCTATTGGGACCTGCGGGCATGAAACACAGCGTCCCCAGGCAAAAGGGACATCAGTACAAATAAAGTACTGAGTATGTAAGGTAGAAAAGCATAAATAAGAATAGTAATGTAAAGAGAGATATAGGAGATACAACATGTAGCATCTGAGTGCCTCTAATAGATAGTGACGTGAAATGCGTGATACATATGTATACATAATATTTAAAAAACATCCGCCTCTGTGGGCATCATCATCATCATATCGTACCCGGCCACGTGGAGCTCGGTAAAACCCAACTGATCAGTGGTTGTACAATATGTGTAGTACCCGGCCGACTATAGGTGATGCTTGGTAGAGTAAAATAGATATTATATATAATGAATGCTTCACTCATGGAATCACGCTCTAAACCTTTCGGAGTGACGTAAGGTAGTTGCACCTTCGATTAACATTATGGACATCATACCATCAATATGAACTTCACTAGGACTCAAGGATCACACATACTTTATTAGAATAACTTTGTCAGGATACAACAACATGGACAACCTTAGTTGCTAGTAGTACATTCATTATGAGATAACGTATAGTTTACGTTCATTTCACTTTAGATCATGCCAAAAGAAATAAGTGCCTTAACATACCTTATCACAATATTTATACTCAATAAGTTGAACTCGCCTCTTTGCACCTTAATCTAGAACAACGATAATAATACTATCATTAAGTTATGAAAGGTATAACTATCGCACAATGAACGACAAGCTTATTTTGTATAAAAACGGGAAGCATCTCCCCTACAATCCTTACTTC
This sequence comes from Nicotiana paniculata, assembly GCA_005239505.1. Lineage (NCBI taxonomy): Eukaryota > Viridiplantae > Streptophyta > Magnoliopsida > Solanales > Solanaceae > Nicotiana > Nicotiana paniculata. Next base: position 24,738 of record MDKI01213854.1, read on the forward strand.
CTCCAAATTCAAGATATCACCAAAAATACAAGAACACAACAAAACAAAATATATACATTATTTTCCAGCCTTATATACACCATAAAATACTACAAAACAGCCCAACACACCGCAATCTCTTCATACACAAAATGACCACCGTAGTAGTGTCAAACGACCCGGAAATGTTACGACGAACGACCAGCCCACCACCCTACTTCTTTATGATGTTTATCCATAACCTTAATCCTCAAAAACTCCACAAAAAAGTAGTGAAATATGCAGCCCAATAGAAACATGAAACAGTCCGCTACAAGTGAATAACTCGAACTCATGGCTTCCGATCACCGTCCCATGAGTTCTTACAAGTATAGAACGAATTACCATGAATTTACAGCAGAAAAAATGTATGAAAGAGAGCGGTAAACTTACCTTATTTGTTGGATAACTCAGCCTTTATCTTGGTTCTTCAAACTCTAGGTTTTAGCCCAATGAGAACTTGAAAGGGAGAGAAAATCAATTAGGGTTTGTGGGTAATTTTTGGGAGGACGTTTGCAGGGGTTTAGGTCTGGTTGTTTGTGATATATAATGAGGGTTACATTTCCGTAGATAATCCCTTAAATAAGATCTTTGGCCGACCCGAAATTGCCTCTTTTTGGGCTCTCATTTAACCAAGTAGGTGACACACCTACTTGTCAACTAGCAGCCTGCGCAGTTTCGCAAAATTGCATATATCTCTCTTCTCCGATGTCATATCGACGAACGGTTAAATGAATTAGAAACTAGACTCATAGATATTAAATTTGGTATCTAGAACACACCATAATTCCAAGTATATTGGGATAAAAGCTCATCTACATTTGACCTAAGTTTCAACAAATTTATGAATGTAACTTGTGAAGACCTTTGCCAACTTTTGTTCCACAACTTGCTTGACTTAAAAACGTAGCACAAGACTATCATATGAAAAAATTAACTCATAGTATAACCTCCTTATCGTGTAATGAACCATAGTCTCACCCTAAAGTACATGTTATAACGTTTTAAACTCGTCGACTTTCGACGAAACTTATTTTCTTCAATTGGTTTAGCTTCTAAGCTTTCCAACCCTATTGGTACTCATTATTCATGATCTTAAATATTTGTAAACTCCAAGGTAACATGATTAGAGTAGTTTATATGCTTCTAAATATAATCTTATTTCTGAGCTTACATCAATTGACTTACGACGTACTCTCATGTACGAAAACATGGGGTGTAACATCATTCCCCCCTTTGGAACATTCGTCCTCGAGTGTCGACTAATGCACTTATCCGTATCTTAAGCAATACCTCTTACAAATAATTTAATATTGTCTTTTCCATCTGGGTAATTGTTTGGTGAATAAATCCAAAGTCTAGGGCATTCCCCCCTTTAGGCCTCTTTCTCACACCATGACTTGTGGTCGAAATTCTTCCAATCTCGTAACTGTTTCTACCTTCTTTCATGCAGCTTTACGATTCTAACATTTAATATGCGCCAATGTGACTCTATCTACCTTTTTCCGCTAGCTTTTAACCAATCTCTAGGCTTCACTTTGTGAACATATATAGTACTGTGACAAGTTGTCCCTCTGGGCATCTATAGGTGTACTAAAGTTCTTTGCTTGGTACTTTGTTGAACTTACGACTATTACTATATCTTGTTTCATAGAATCAGTTATCTATTCTTATGGCTTTACCACAACTAGGTAGGTCATATTGTACCATAACTCTTACTTCAATTTACAATTATCGAGGCCTGTCACCCAACTCAGGTTACTCTCTCATGGATTATCCTATATGTATAAATCTAAGCCATTTAATGCTTTCTTACTACTGTTCATCTTAATAGTGACAGCCTAATCTCATCTCATATTTGTAATTTTTATCCATGTATTGTTGATTCACCTTAATGTTGATCTATAATCTACCACTGATAACTTGAAACCTCTTATGTAATATATCGTCACTAGGGCTCATGTCTCATCGGGAACATCTGAAGTGATTTTCCTGCTCTACTTAGGGACGATACTATACTCCAATAACTGTATTTCATAGCATCCCAATGTGATTCATCCTATGGGGGGGAGAGGGTATTCTAATCCTGTTTCACCCATGAAATATCTTTTTCTTTAAATCATTACTCAATCAATGTCCTAAATGTCATCCTCTTATCATTTATCACAGTTAAGCCTTACTTTACTACCAGGGTAGCATTCCATCTCTTCTAAATGCTCCTAGTTTTAAGCTCCTTTGAGTTCACTCATGCTATATTGAGCTTTTAATAACTTTATGGATTCCATCAGCTCTCTTGTTGTGATGGGTTTAATCCCGAGGACTTAACTATTCTCGTCACCTTCTCATTCATCTTTTCTTATCCTTACTCCTGTCTAGCTAAAACAGTGTTGCTCTACCATACTTTAGCTTGCGACCTACGCATATCTATGTATACTACTTGCAACCTTCCTTTTAACATGCTAGTACCATGTATTTCCTTTCATGCCTTCTCAGTTGTCTTTAAATGTAAGCAATTACTTTTCCTGGTCGTTCTATCACTTACTACATGGATACTTGGCTTATATTAGTGTCCACGAATCCTGGAGTTCCCTGTATCTCATATGATATCAATTATCAACTCTTGATTTTTTTTCTCGTTCATTAGACACGATAGGTGCCACTTTCTTATGGAGTGCATACAATATTATAGTGAGACTGTTGTTATAAGACCATTTCTTCTTTAGGTCGTTATGCTTATGTTGAAGCCTTCTTCCTTATTTCCTCAGCTGGTCTTTCGTTACAGTGCTTAGGGAAGACCCTCTAACTCTTGTAAAGCTTCGATCTTATTACATTGTATACCCCACTGTATTTCTAATGTTCTTACTCGCCGATCATTATCCTTAGTTACTTACCTTCGCGCCCTTGAGCTCGTAGGGTTGCTTCTGACTTGAAATTTTAGTCGTCTCCCTAGTGGCACTCTCTTTTATTTCTGTAACACTTACATTGTACCTTCTACTACCCCAACTACTATCTGAATATTTCTCGAGGATTACGATGCCGTATTTGAGAAACTGAATTCCTATGCTGGGTTTCACTATGTTTATCTTGCATGATCTACTGATTTGTATGTATCCTAATCCATAACTAGGCTCTTCCTGAATCAACTACATACTACCCATTGGTCCACTCTCATGTCTGTATTTTATATAACGCCTCTTGGGTTATGTCCTTTGTCTTAACTTACCTCTCGTACGAGATCCTTATGTATCAAGTGTTTATTCCAACTTATTTATCAATATCATCGAGTGCAAAACCCTTATTGATTCTCCCCGGCATCATGCTTGCATAATGTTTTGGAGTCATATTATATCTGTAGGATCTGAATAATGCAATCTCATTCATTTCACCTTTTTACCGCATTCTCCCTTTACCATTCGATAGTTACCTCTTCATCTTTAGCATTTTTTTCCACATCTTCACTAACATATTACCCGCCTTGTGGTAACCCTTCTATACCAAGGATAATTGAATTTCTTACGCACAAGGGTGACACCTGGGGTAACTGGCACATTTAGTCCCTTAAGCTTAACTCTACTCATAGTGCTTGCTTTAGGGAAACGTCTTCGTGATTGACCCTTAAAGTTTATTCTTCTATTGTTCATTCTATTACTGTCGAAACACGATCTCTGAAACGATGCCGACTATTACCAATTCCTTCAGTCCTTAATTCATGTTCAGTTTATCTTGTTCACTAGCCCATACTAATTTCTATTACTCTGGGGTCTAACTTTTACCTTTTGCAATCACGTTAGAGTCACGAACTTATTTCTCGAAATAAGGATGTGACTTTATGACCTATGCTCTTTTGTAGCCCCAAGGACTGTTACCTCTCGTCTTTTCCTTCCCTTGACTATATTCGGTAATACTGTCATTTTTTTTCTACCGTTTTCATCCATGTATCACATCTTACTCATAATGCTTTATCAACTCTCTTCTTTTTTCCATGCTAACATTTATGTCTATCACTTTATTCTGAAAACTCTAACAAAATTTTACTTAACTTTTAGCTCCCCCTGCATCTCGCTGGTTCTTTGGGATGCCTAACATTCTCTCTCTCTTTTTTTTTACTAGGGGTAGGAGTCATACTGAGGTAAATATTTAACCCTTCTAGGATTCCACTGCCTATCTTCTAAAATTTCTGAACATTCTACTATTCATATCCGACTGTATTATTCTAGAGTGCACCAGCTGGCTATCTCGCAGTGAGAACTATTACCATGTTCTGTACTAACCTTCAAAAGTGTTAGATAATGATAACAATCCACCCACAATTTTGGGTTACTCTAAGCCCAGTGGGATCTTGATATCCCATCCTGCTCTTAAAATACATATGTTAGCTCCTATATGCATAACTGAGATGGGTGTGGACAATTGTACATACCCCTATTATTGTTGAAGGTAACTCAGAATACTTATATTTCTGTGCCTCAATTGTAAATATTGATAATCTTTATTAACTAGGTACCTCATACCCTTCTTCATCTTGCTTCTTTTACTTGCTGAAACTTGTATCTACCTTCCGATTCTCTTATTTATTTTTACCATATGGGTGGATAGATATTATTGCCTTAGAGCTCCATATCAAGAAACTTACACATCTTAGTACACACATGATCTGCTGAAGACCTCACATTTACTCATCATAAGTGTGATGCAAAATTGAGTTCCTCTTACTCAACTCTTCCAAAGCCACATCGCAATCTCTGACCAATCGTCTTTCAAGATGTAGGTATCGTCGTATTATGAATAAGATAGAATTTAGGAAATTGAGTTCTTACGACTGAGCTCTACCACATGATCTAGAGTAAAAAGAAAGAGTGACAGTCCTAAATACCATGTAGCCTCCTGCTTATAAGTGTGGTGCAAAAAACACCCATAAACAAGACTCTACTAGACATGGCTTGTAGACCCCCTAGGAAAGAACTGCTCTGATACCACTTCTGTCATGACCCTAACCGAAAGGCCGCGACGGGCACCCGATACCTTACTCAACCGAGTACCAGCATAACATATATTTCTTATCATATTATCATGAGTAAATGGGCCAAAAGGGTCGTCATGAGATAACCAGAATAAAATATAAGTGCATACTAGACATAGGATGACCCAACATCATATGGAAACTTATATATGTGACATACGGGCTATAAGGCTGACATGATCATTTGTAAACTCAAAACATAGGCCGAAAGTCCACACAAGTATCCATATACCTGACATTTGTTTACAAGCCTCTAAGACTACATAAATATCATATAGGTCGGGACAGAGCCCCGCCATACCATTCAATACATGTCCCAATTATACTGACCAAATAGGCAACTCCGGAGCAAATAGAGTGCAGCAACACCTTTCACTGAGCTGATAGCCTACTAGGAGGTCTGTCAACCTGTCTATCGGGACCTGCGGGCATGAAACGCAGTGTCCCCAGGAAAAAAGGACATCAATACGAATAAAGTACTGAGTATGTAAGGTAGAAAAGCATAAATAAGAACAGTAATGTAAAGAGAGATATATGAGATACAACATGTAGCCTCTGAGTGCCTATAAGAGATAGTGACGTGAAATGCGTGATACATATATATACATAATCTTCAAAAAACATCCGCCTCTGTGGCCATCATCATCATCATATCGTACCCGGCCTCAAAGAGGACTCGGTAAAAATATACCCGGCCATCATAAGGCTCGGTAGAATCGTACCCGGACATGTTGAGCTCGGTAAAACCCAACTGATCTGTGGTTGCACAATAGGTGTCGTACCCGACCGACTATAGCACGGCTCGTTAGAGTAAAATAGATACTATATATAATGTATGATGCACTCATGGAATCACGCTCTAAACCTTTCGGAGTGACGTAAGGTAGTTGCACCTTCGATTAACATTATGGACATCATACCATCAATATGAACTTCACTAGGACTCTAGGATACATACTTTCTTAGAATAACTTTGTCAGGATAGAACAACATGGACAACCTTAGTTGCTAGGAGTACATTCATTATGAAATAGCGTATAGTTTACGTTCGTTTCACTTTAGATCATGCCAAAAGAAAGAAGGAAGCTCCTTAACATACCTTATAACTATATTTCTACTCACCATCAAGTTGAACTCGCCTCTTCGCACCTTAATCTACAAAAACGATAATAATACTATCATTAAGTTACGAAAGGTATAACTATCGCACAACGAACGACAAGATTATTTTGTATAAAAACGGGCAACATCTCCCCTATAATCCTTACTTACTCCAAATTCAAGATAACATCAACAACACAGGAACACAACAACAAAAACATATATACATTATTTTCCAGCCTTATATACACCATAAAATACTACAAAACAGCCCAACACACTGCAATCTCTTCATACACAAAATGACCACCGTAGTAGTGTCAAATGGCCCGGAAATTACGACGAATGACCAGCCCACCACCCTAATTCTGTATGATGTTTCTACACAACCTTCCTCCTACAAAACTCCACAAAACAGTAGTGAAATATGCAGCCCAACAGAAACATGAAACAGTCCACAAAACAGTCTGCTACAAGTGAATAACTCGAACTCACAGCTTATGATCACCGTCCCATGAGTTCTTACAAGTATAGAACGAATTACCGTAAATTTACAATAGAAAAAAATGGATGAAATAGAGAGGTAAACTTACCTTATTTTTTGGATAACTCAGCCCTTGTCTTGGTTCTTCAAACTCTAGGTTTTACCCTAATTAGAACTTGAAAGGGAGAGAAAATCAATTAGGGTTTGTGGGTAATTTTTGTGAGGAAGTTTGTAGAGGTTTAGGTCTGGTTGTTTGTGATATATAATGAGGGTTACATTTCAGGAGATAAGACCTTAAATAATCTCTTTGGACGACCCGAAATTTCTTCTTTTTGGGCTCTCATTTAACCAAGTAGGTGACACACCTACTTGTCACCTAGCAGCCTGCGCAGTTTCACAAAAATGCATATCTCTCTCTTCTCCGATGTCATATCGACAAACGGTTAAATGAATTAGAAACTAGACTTATAGATCTTAAATTTGGCAGCTAAATCATACAATAATTCTAAGTATATTGGGAGAAAAGCTCATCTACATTTGACCTAAGTTTCAACAAATTTATGAATGTAACTTGTGAAGACCTTTGCGAACTTTTGTTCCACAACTTGCTTGACTTCAAAACGTAGCACACGAGTATCATACGACAAAATTAACTCATATCATAACCTCCTTATCATGTAATGAACCATAGTCTCACCCTAAAGTACATGTTATAACGTTCCAAACTCGTCGACTTTCGACGAAACTTATTTTCTTCAATTGGTTTAGCTTCTAAGCTTTCCAACCCTATTGGTACTCGTTATTCATGATCTTAAATATTTGTAACCTCCAAGGTAACATTATTAGAGTACTTTATATGATTCTAAATATAATCTTATTTCTGAGCTTACATCAATTGACTTACAACGTACTCGCACGTACGAAAACATGGGGTGTAACAGTGTATGCCCGGAATCGAATTCAGAAGTCCCTAGCCCGATTTATCGCACTTTGTTGAAATTTGAAAGTTTAAAAGCTTAATGAATTTGAAAGTTTGACCAATGTATGACTATATTGATATCGGGTCCGTATTTTGGTTTCATAAGCCGGAAGACAGGTCCATCACTATATTTATGAGTTGTGTGTCAAATTTGGTGAGAAACGGAGTTGGTTTGACGTGATTCGGACGTCCGGTTGTGAAATTAGAATTCATGAGTTTCTTGGAAATTTCCTTTGATTTGATGCTAAATTCATAGTTCGAGGTGTTATTTTGGCGATTTGATCGCCAAGTTCGTATAATATTTTTAGACCTATGTGCACATTTGGTTTAGAGCCCCAAAGGGTTTGGGTGAGTTTCGGATAGGTTACAGAGTGGTTTGGACTTAGAAAACTCAGTTGGTTCTGAAATTTCTATATTTGGTGTCTGATCGCGCAATTGCGAGATCAGTGTTCTCATTTGCGAACATTCCCCAATCCTGACATGCTCGCATTTGCGAAGAGTACCCGGGTCAGCATGAGATCGGATTTGCGATCAAGAGGTCGCAATTACGGGGAGGCCAGAGTTTGTATTTGCGAACAAGACTTCTCATTTGTGAAGTGGGTCAGCGGAGTACACCAATCATAGTTGCGATCAAATAGTCGCATTTGCGAAAGATCAAAGTTCGCATTTGCGAACCAATCATCGCAAATGCGATGACAACAGAAATGAGAGAACTTCGAATTTGTGATTGTTCCTTTGCATTTGCAGGGTTCGCATTTTTGACCCTGCGACATCTGCAACTAATCAAAATGGGAGTTAGACGGGATTTTTTGTTCATTCTACAAATTTTCAAAACAAGAAAACCCTAGAGGCGATTTTTCAAAGAAATCTTCTTCCCCAAATCATTAGAAAGTGATTCTAATCCATTTTCTTTCAATCTTTCACTACATTTCCTAAGATTTTCAACCTAAAATCTTGTGTTTTCATGGTGGAAATTGGGGTTTTTGGGTAGAATTAGGGATCTTTGTAAAATAGGGATCTAGACCTCAAATTGAGGTCGGATTCTAAAAACAAATTACATAATCGGGTTCGGGGGTGAATGGGTAATCGGGTTTTGGTATGAATTTCGAGTTTGGACCAAGCAAACTCGGGGGTTGACTTTTGTTGACTTTTTAAATAATGATCTAAATTGAATCCTTTGCAATGGTGGGTAGTTCCTAAGGCTTAATTGGAATTATTTGGCTGGTAATTTGCTAGATTCTATTGGTTTGGAGACTTGTTTGAAAGGCAAAGGTATGGTTAAGCTTTGAGTGGAGCTTTGGAGTGAGGTAAGTGTCATGGTTAACCTTTACTTGAGGGATTAGGATTTGGTTATCTATTTGGTACATGTTTAAATGTTGGGTACAACATATATGTGAGGTGACGAGTACTTATGCGTTGTTGTCGGGTTATAGCATGCATGTGGGACTTGTTCCTTGTAATTATTTCTTCCTTTGATCATGTTATCCATGCTTAGACTAGTTATTTGTTAAATTGATCGTTCCTACCGTCTTTATGGGATTTTCTTGATAATTGAGTATTGATTCCAAACTTGAGATTGGTATTGTGGACCCATTGTTGAAGTAAGTCTTGTTCTTGTTGATCCCATCTCCCTGTTATTACTTGTTCACTGTAATATGGTAAGGGAGAGTGTTAATGCACGAAGGGTGATGTCGTGTCGTATATGAGTGTTAATGCACGAAAGGTGATGTCGTTCCATATTGTGAGTGTCAATTGATTTACACTGAGAGTGAGAGTAAAAGCACGAAGAGTTATGTCGTGCAGTGTTCTTGTTTCATTGTGAGGTTGAGAGTAAAAGCACGAAGGATGATGCCGTGAAATTTTCTTCATTTTGCTTAACTGTTCTTACTGGTTAAAGGCTTATTGACAGTTTTGTTTATCATTTCCTATGTGTCTCTCGTATCTTGTATCCCTTTTAGCATGTCCCTCTTCCAAGAGTACATGATTAGCTTTTATCTGTTTTTATTTTGTACATATATTGTCACCTGCACAGGTCCATTATGTGAGTGTCTTGTCGTAGCCTCGTCACTACGTCGTCGAGGTTAGGCTCGATTCGTACGAGTACATGGGGTCGGTTGTATTCATACTACACTCTGCACTTCTTGTGCAGATTTTGGTACCAGCCCTAGCTATTCGTGAGGCGTAGCAGCTTGGACTTGTTTATTGGAGACTCGAGGTAGATCTGCTAGCGTCCGCAGACCTTGGAGCCCCCTTCTATTTTCCCTACTTTTACTATTTCTTTTCATTTAGAATAGTTGTATTTCTTTCGGACTCTGTTTGTAGAAAATCTTAGCGCTCGTGAGTTATGACTCCAGATCCAAATTGTAGTAGATATTATGGGATGTTATTCCGCATTTTAGTTTTAGCTTGTATTTGGCTTAAATGATTATATTATTGAAATTTATTAAAATTGACTTGACGGATTTTTAACGTTGGCTTGCCTAGCAAGTGAAATATTAGGTGACATCATGGTCCCGAAGATGAAAATTCCGGGCCGTGACATACTGTTAATAGCACATATTTTAAAAGCTCCAAAGAAATTTTATTTACACAACGCCCCATACTCTTCCTCCCCCTCCTTTTCTATTCCTACCTTCCCATTTTCCTCCCCCAAACAATCTCGAGAAATGATAAATATCTCTCACATCTCTCTAGATCCGATGTTTTAAAATATTTTTACGAGACATCTTTAGAAATATTTGTGTTGAATCTTCACTTTATTAAATCCCACCACTCTCTTTCTCTCGCATTAATATTGATAATTTGGGTACCAAATGTAGTACCTATTGATAGCATGATAAGTGGTCCCAAAATGCCTGGGGAGGACATAATCAAGATCTCCTCCCTTTTCAGCAATAAAAAATGGAACCTGGGCAACCTTTTATTCCACATCCATGAGGGCCTCATCCACACTTTCAACAACTCTTTCATCCTTGTTAATAGTGAGAAGGATGACAGGCCCATATGGGGCCTTAATACTAGTGGGCTATTCTCTTCAAAGTTGGCCTACTCGTTTCTTTACTCCCAAGGGAGTATCCCCTCAGCCCAAGTTTACCTCCTTCACATGGATTGAGAAACAAGATGTCCCAAATTAGATCAAATCCTTCACCTGGCTCCCAGCTCACTCTAGACTGCCTACCAACAAATATCCCCATAACATAGGGCTCCATTTAAACCTTTCTTGCACTTCCTGTAATGACCCTGAGGAATCCATACATCACATATTCATTGCACCAATACACAAGCTTTATGGTTTAACTTTTGCCAATGTTCCCCTAATCAAGCACTAGATCAATCTTTCCATCTTAGTCCCACCTCTTAGAAGGATATTTGATCTAAACTTAAGAATATGGCTTTCAATGACAACATCCAGTGGAAGTTCCTCATTCCCTTATGCTTTTGGAACATTGATGGTAGGCTATAATTGTGTATTTTGGCCACTGATTGCACTCTAATTTGCTGCATTTTTACTAGTGTTTGAGCTTTAATAGTATTAAGTTGCACTTAGTGTGTGTTTTTATTGTCACGGCCCAAATTTCCAACCCTCGGGATCGTGATGGCGCCTAACACCATACTTTCTAGGCAAGCCAATGTCAGAGGGATTCAACATTTAAACAATTAAAAAATAATACTAGGTCTAATACTATCCAATAAATGAATCCAAAATAATGTGTGAAATATGAAATGAAACTCGAAACTAATACAAACGTCTAGCTTCCCAGAATTTGGAGTAACAATTCACGAAATACTAAAGAATACTACAAGTATTTGGCTAAACGAAAATATATATTTGTTTTGAATGAAATAAAAACAATAACTAAAATAATGTGGAGAAGACTCCAGGAATCTGCAGACGCCAGCAGATCTACCTCGTGTCGCCGTATGAATGATCAGCTACTACTCGAAAATAAAATCTGGCTGGAACCTGGATCTGCACAAGAAGTGCAGAGTGCAGTATCAGTACAACCGACCTCATGTACTAGTAAGTGTCGAGCCTAACCTCGACGAGGTAGTGACGAGGCTACGGCGGGGCATTTATAATATAACCTGTATACAATGTTTAATAAATCAAGAAGAAAATACTAAACTAAATAAACAATAACTTGCAACAATTAATAAAATAACTCAACTAACTTTTCCAGCTCTCAGCTATAATCAATCCTTATGAAAATTTCCAAATTTTGATTTAAATAACGGTAAAGCAGAATATGAAATGACAACAATAAAACAGTGGGTATTCCAGTCTTTATTATATAACCAGTAAAACATGAATATTCTCCCCTATTGCTCCTTGTTGCGGCGTGCAACCCGATCCTACCTGTCCACCCTTATTGCTCCTCCCTATATATATATATCACCCTTATTTATCCTGTTGCAGCGTGCAACCCGATCCTACCTGTCCACCCTTATTGCTCCTCCCTATATATATATATCACCCTTATTTATCCTGTTGCAGCGTGCAACCCGATCCCACCTGTCCACCCTTATTACTCCTTGTTGCGGCGTGCAACCCGATCCTACCTGTCCACCCTTATTGCTCCTCCCTATATATATATATCACCCTTATTTATCCTGTTGCAGCGTGCAACCCGATCCCACCTGTCCACCCTTATTACTCCTTGTTGCGGCGTGCAACCCGCTCCCACCAGACAATCTGATCTCATTATTTATAATAAAGGTTTCACAAATTAGATCAAGGTCTTTCACAGTATTTATGTCTCAACAATGGTAAACAAAAAGATGTACTATTCAGAAACTTCACTAATTTTCATTACACCGCGAAACCAACCGGAATGTATCATAAAAACACTGACAACCAGCTCAACCATTAATGTACCACAATAAAACTAAGGAAAAATTAATACTTCCAAATAAGTGAAACAATATCTAACAAACAAGTAGAGGCATCAATGATCATGAAACAATTAAGACAGGAATATAATAGATTGGAAACGGGAAAGGGATCATACTAAATAGATAATTTTGTGGTGCATAGATACTCGTCACCTCACCTATATACCACACACATGCAATTTCACATAGCATTTAAGTTGGGGATTCATAATCCCTCAAGCCAAGGTTAAACCAAACACTTACCTCAATTTCGCAGGCCACTCACTACTCGATTACAGCTTTTCCTTTCGAATTCACCTCCAACACACTCGAACCTAATCATAATTAGTTCAACCCCGGGCCCGCTTGGTCCAAACTCGGGGTTCGGACCAAATTATATTTACCCATTCTCCTCCGAGCTCGGATATACAATTAATTTTGAAATCCGACTCCAATTCGAGGTCAAAATTCTATTTTTACAAAATTCTCTAATTCTACCCAAAACACCCCAATTTCTACCATGAAAACCCTTGATTTTTGACTAAAAGTTGATGAAAAACAATGGAAAATCGAAAAAAATAGTTTAGAATCGTTTACCAACACTTTGGGGATGAACTTGTGGGTTGAAAATAGCCTCTAGGTCTTCTTAGTTCGAAAATATGAGAAAAATAGTTGTTGCCTGTTTTAATTCTATTTTTAAGTCGCTGGACAGGCCTTTATCATGTTCGCGATGGGCCTGTCGTGATCGCGAAGAATTACGGCCTAGTGGCCTTCGCGTTCGCGTGGGATTGAACGCGTTCGTGATGCTTTGTGGCCTGTGACCATCGCGTTTGTGACCAGGCAATTGCGTTCGCGTAGAGAAAGTGTGAGTCCCCTCCCCCAGGCCCATTTACTCGTCGCGTTCGCGAAGGGTACCCCACCAGTGCTTCACGTTCGCGTCCTTGATTTCGCATTCGCGAAGAACAAAAATGACCCCCAGTGCATTTACTCTTCACGACCGCGGGAGAAGCTTCGTGATCGTGAAGAAGGACGAGTCAGTGCACCAGAAGCTGTTATGACAACAGACTTTTACAAGTTCAAGACATCCCGAAACCTACCCGGAACTCACCAGATCCCTCGGGCTCCAAACCAAACATGCTCGCAAGTCTAAAAACATCATACGGACTTGCTCGTACGATTAAATCACAAAATTAACACCTAAAACTACGATTTTAATCACAAAACTCATGATTTTCTCAAGAACACCTCAATTTCATTATTTTCTCAAACGGGCATCCGAATCACGTCAAATGAACTCCGATTTCACCCAAATTTCACAGATAGTACTTAAATATTATAACAAACATGTACCGAGCTCCAAAACCAAAATACAGGCCCGATACCAATAATTTCAAATATTAATTCATTTCTCTATTTCATTAAAAATTCAGCACAACAATTTTCTTCAAAAATTGATTTCTAAAGCTTGGGACCTCGAAATTCTATCCTGGGCATACGCCTAAGTCCCATATTTTACTGCGGACCTCCCGGGACCATCGAAACATGAATCCGGGTTCGTTTACTCAAAATATTGACCAATGTCAACAAAAATCACATTTTAACTCTACAAATTATTATTTCTCATATTTTTCACATAAAGGCTTTCCAGATTTATACCCGGACTGCGCACACAAATTGAGGTAATTAAAATTAATCCTTTTAAGGCTAATGAGACTGGAATGGAGTCTTAATTCATAATATGACTCATTTGGGTCATCACATTTATGCTTAGCAGGAGCGATTCTGAGTTACAACGAGGTTATTGAGCTAATTCAAGCTATTATGGAGCTTTGAAGTATGACTAAAAGCCCATGGAGTAAGTTGGGATTGTGTTCGAGGAACAACAGATGATAGTGCACTCAATAAGAGAAAGGAATAATTGAGCAAGAAATTGCCCAGATGCGCGGTCGCGCACTGGTCGCGCATGATAAGCAGAACACTGACGAAAGTACGCGGTCACCTACACAGGTGCGCGGCCGCACATGTCTGTTCCTAAAAATTTTCCCAAGCCTATTTTGATAATTTTGGAGGCGAATTTCCTTGACCTATATGAATCCCAACTCGTTTAAAAAGGGGATATCTTGGGATTTTTATAGAAACTTTTGGGGGAAGAAGAAGCACAGAAGCAACGGAAAAGAAAAATACTTGATCCAATTCACTCAATACGCAAGTTTGTTTGATTTGGGAATTGTAATGTCTTCTTGGTTTTCTAATACTCTTTCCATGAATATTTTCTCCATTATGGAGTAATCTTCCTTAGGGTTATTGACGGATGTGAGATTTGACTATTGTTTTGGGTTTTACTTGATGTTAGTTGTCTGAATTCATTGAATGAGTTATTAATTGAATTGCAAGGCTTATCGTACTCCTACGTTAATCGAAAGAGAAGTTTTGCTGCTATTTGCATTGGTATTTGGATTGATATTTTGCCTTTTATAGGTAATCGAAAGATCTTAGAGAGTTATCAATTAAACTAGTTGGGAAGAATAACCGAGAGGTGTTCTTCGAAAGATCATTCATTCACTATTTTTGTGCATATGTTCATAGGACCTATAATTAGGCTAATTAAAGGAATCACATTTATTCGGAAGAAGAATTTGAAATCCTGAAGTAGCCTAATCATCTGTTGAAATCGAAGGAATCAATAGAAGTTATGAATGAATTTAACATGGAGTTACCCGGAATAATTGTTGATCACATATCTTGTCATCACCCTTACTTCTCTCCATGATATTCAATCATTGGTCCTAACCATTAAAGTGCCATTAGTTCTTAAAATTGATAATCTTAGTTTTAATTGTAGTTGATAATAACATCAACCAAAGGTTTATTATTCTGGATAGTGTTGAGCTAAAGATTTATTAGAACATTATTTAAACCAATCCCTGTGGAGACGATTTAATACTATACTATCTTTGACTAAGAAGCCTACGTTTTATACACCGGTTTTACGCTCGTCGAATTTTGGTGTCGTTGCCAGATATTGGTAATTAATAGTGTTTGAATTAATTTTCAGTGCTAATTCAGGAACAACTTTATTCTATTTTCCTCTTTCACGCTCCTCTCATATGTGTGCAGGTAATAGGTTAAGTTCAGTGGTGTACGGATCGATCCTCTTCAAAGGACTTGGTGCCATACAACCCAGAGTTAGACAAGCACCTGAGGAAGTTGAGAAGAGAGAAAGAATAAAGTGGATTGTTGCTGGATCAGCCTCCAAATCAAGATACAATGGTAAACAACTAGGAGGTAGTTCCCCTAGCTGCGAGAGAGGCGTCTTAGCAATGGGAAGCACGGCTAGCAGCTGAAGCAGCCAGAATTGTGGATGAAACTGTTGACGGGGAGAGAGAGGGTCAATCCCTATCGAAACATAATAGAAGGTGAATTTGAAATTGCAGTTCCTAGGCCGGAGATCGCTAGGAAATTATGCTAGATCGGTGTACAACCAACAACAGTCTAGTGTGAGGCCCCTACCCATTGATGCCAACAATTTTGAACTCAAACAGGGAGTCACCCAGACCATTCAGAACAATTGCATTTTCAGAGGAAAACCCAATGAATATCCCCAACAACCATCTGATAGACTTTGATGAAATTATGAACACATTCCTCTAAAATGGAGAATCACATGATGCTATCTACCTCAAAACATTCCCTTTCTCACTTGAGGATGATGCAAAGCAGTGGTTGAGAAGTCTGCCCACAAGTTCAATCCGTACGTGGGAGGAGATGACTACCATGTTTCTGGAAAAATGCTTATCGACTGCTAAGACTGGGAGGATGAGGATGGAGATTCACAATTTCAACCAAGGTGAAGGAGAGACAGTGTTTGAGGCATGGGAAATATTTAAGGAGCTATTGTGAAGGTTCCCTCACAACGGAATGGAGAAATGGATGCAACTTCAGAACTTTTGGGACGGGTTAAACTCGTCATCAATGAGACTTCTTAATGTTGCAGTTGTAGGTCCTCTGATGAAGAAAACTCATGAAGAGATTATCACTCTTTTTAATGAACTATCTAGACAATGGTCCACAGATGTAACGAGTCGACCAGTCGTTTTGAGCATTTGCACTTTGCTTGGTAGTTTGTGGGCATGAGTAGCTCCGTAGATGTATTATAACTATGTGCATTGTCGGTTTTGGTTTTCAGGTTATTAGGAATCGATTTGGAAGAATGAATTTCGTTGTTGAAGCTTTAAGTTGAAAAAGTCGACCAAGTTTGATTTTTTGTGAATTTGACCCAGAACGGAGTTTTGATGGTTCTGATAGGTCCGTAGGGTGATTTTGTACTCAAGCGTATGCCCGAATTTCCATTTAGATGTTTCTAGAAGGTTTGGGTACAAATTGGCAAAAATTAGAAATTTGAAGGTTTCGAAAGTTCATAAGTTTGATCGAAAGTTGAATTTTTGATATCGGATTTGGATTGTGATTCCGGGAATTGGAATAGCTTCATTTTTTCATTTGGGACTTGTGTGAAAATTTTGGGTTCATTCTGGCTTGATCTACAATGTTTCGAAACGAGTTATTCAAGTTGAAAAAATTCAAAGTCCATCAAGTTTGAATTGAGGTGCGATTCATCATTTCGATATTTTTATGCGTGATTTGAGGCCTCGAGTAGGTCCGTATTATGTTGTTGGACTTGTTGGTATGCTTAGACGGAGCCCCGAGGGGCTCGAGTGTGTTTCAGATTGATTTCAGATCATTTTTCTTCATGTTCTCATGGCTGGTTGTTGTTGGTTCTGGTGTGATCGCACCTGCGGAGTATGGGCGTAGGTGCGGAGCTGAAAAAGTGGAAGAAGAGTTGTAGGAGCGGAGGAGGAACTGGGAGAAGGTCTCCGTAGATGCAATAAATGGACCGCACCTGCGGAAGCGCGGAAGAGCGTGGGTTGGCACAGGTGTGATGGTAGAACCGCCCCTGCGCGCGCAGGTGCGAAGTGATGTTCCATAGAACCGATGGCTGCTGAGTTGATTTGTTTGCAGAAGTGAATATTTGGCCGCATGTGCGTGTTCGCAGAAGTGAATATTTGGCCACATGTGCGTGTCCGCAGAAGAGAAAATTGGTTCGCAAATGCGAAAATGCTACGCAAAATGCTATAAATCGAGGCTTTGGTTCTTTTATTATATTTTGAGATGTGGGACTCAGATTGAGGCAATTTTTGGAGAAATATTCATCACAAGGATTGGGATAAATTTTCTACACTTTGTTTTGATTTTATTACATGAATCTATCTTGATTTTCGGCAATTGGTTGATGATTCTAAAGAGAAATTGGGGGTTTTAGCCTAAAGTTCCATAATGTGAATTTTTTAGTTTTGAATATCGATTTGGAGTCAGATTTGAGTGAAACTAGTATGGTTGGACTCGTAATTGAATGGGTTATCGGATTTTGTAAGTTTTGTCGGGTTCCGAGGTGCGGGCTCGGGTTGGACTTTTGTGGCCAATTTTGGGATTTTGATTAAAGATTCGACCTTTATCAATTGTGTTTGTTTCCTTTGCCATTATTTGATGTATTTGAGTTGCTTTTGCTAGTTTTGTAGTTACCGGAATTTACCTGTAACCATGAAATTTCTAAGTAACTGAGCTCTTGAGTTGTGATCCATGTTAGAAACCATGTCTAGGCTACATGCTTATTCTGTCGAGACCCACCGAGGTCAATTCTACTATTGAGCTATCTGCTTTCATTGCATTATATACTAAGTCATATGCATATCGTATCTCAGTCTCAGTTACCATTTATTGATACATCACATCATTATTTTAGGCTGATTTTTTGTCATTGAGATCCCAATAGACTGGAGAGATTGATGACTGAGTGAGGCCGAGGGTTTGATTGTGAGGATATTGATACTATAGCATGTGAGTTTTATGTGCGGCACGTGAGTTGTCCGTCCGGATTCTGATAATGATACTATAGCACGTGAATTGTCCGTGCAGCATGTGAGTCGTTCATTCATATTATAGTGTTTGGGATATAGGAGCCACTCCAGAGTCTGTACACATACCTAGTGAACGCAAGTACATACTGAGTTCCGAGTTCCGAGTGCCAAGTGTCGAGTGATTGGGAGGACTGAGTGACTGTGAGGACTGAATGGCTGTGAGGACTGAGTGACTGGAAGAACTAAGTGACAGGGAGGACTGAGTGAATGGGAGGACTGAGTGATTGGGAGGACTGAGTGAATTGCTATTTGGAGAGTATGCATATGGTTTTATCGTTGTGTTGCATCGCATTTGATATGCACACTTGACATACAGGCATAGAGATGTATTTTCCTCATGTTGTATGGCATCACGTCATTCATGACTTCTCACACATATTGACATATGGGCATAGTGATATTTTTTACACTGGCTATCTGTAAAGAAAAATGGAACATCTTATTTATTGTTGAAAGGATTTTTGGGAAAATTACAATTTTCAAACTTACTCATATTTTATGATGATTTCGGTAAAGGATTGGGTTTTCACTGAGATACTTGGAAGGTGGAACTATTTTTCGAGAAACTATGAATCAGCTGAGCATTTCATCTCTAAATTACTTCCTTTATTACTTGTTTTACGTTGTTATGAACTGTTGTTGGCCATTGGTGTTAAACCCGACCTTTGTTCTAGCTCGCCACTACTTTCAACCTATGGTTAAGTTTTTTACTTATTGAGTACATGGGGTCGGTTTTACTCATACTACACTTCTGCACCTTGCATGCAGATGTTGGCTACTGATGTTGTTGTGTTCTATGTGATCTAGATTTGAAGATGTACCTACATTCCGGTGGTAGCTGCCTCTTTTTCATGGTAGCCTTAGATTGTTAAAATCTGTTTATGTACATTTCAAATAGATGATGTATTATTTCATACCAGCTTTGTAAATTTCAATCTTATAAGCTTATGATTCGTACTACTAGTCTTTGGGAAATGTATAAGATTCAGATAATTTCTTTTACTTAATTCTCTTATGAAATATTATTGGAAAGGGATAGTTATTAATTGTATTAACTAGAGGGTTGGGTTAGGTGCCATCATGACTAGTGGATTTTGGGTCGGTACAAGTTGGTATCAGAGCTCTAGGTTCGTAGGTTCTACAAGTCATGATCAAGTATCTAGTAAAGTCTTGCCGATCAGTATTATGACGTCCATATCTATCTTCGAGAGGGTACAGAATATTTAGGATATTTTTCCCATCTTTCTTTCTTTATCGTGAGACATTGATTCAGCTTGAAGCATAACTCTTTGAAGTTTTTCCACGCATTAGCATGCACATATGAGCGCTCGGTATTAGTTGTGCATTGACGGCTTGTGATTTCAATGGATGTGGTGTGAGATGTGGTTTCTGTGTGCTGATGATGGGCCAGTCTAGAGGAATTGATGCCAGGTTTTGACTGTAGCCTAAGCATGGGGATTTTGGTTGTGTGAGCTCATGCTTTTGGACTTATATGTCTGGTAATGTCCCTATGAATGGAAATTGTGACTAGATGAGTGGTTGGATGGCCATATAACGAGTATGATGTGATGGCGGGAAGTGTTCAGATTGTTCAAATTTGATGAGAAGAGGTTTCTTGAGATGTAGAAAGGACTATTGGGTGCTTGGTTTCTATCTTGATTTGGCGTATAGTCTCGAGTTATGGTGTGTTGGAGCATCTCTCATGTGTTTACTTATGAAGTGAAGTAGATTTTAATGTTGTATTATGAGTTCAGAATCAGGAAGATTAAGTGATTGCGTAATAGTTATGACTCTGGAAGGGTATAGAGAGATGTCAGTTTGAGGCAGAGCAGGTGGGTTATCTCCTGCGGGGTGTCCTGAGGTTGCGTGATCCCTATATTTCTTTTTGTAGAAAGTTATCCTTTACCATCGAATTATATGTTATGCAATTTGAGTTTGAACCGCTTGTAGATGTTGGCTTAACTATCACGAGGATGAATGTGAGATTTACAGATGATTTGGGGTATTAGATTGTTTGTGTTGCATGAGCTGATGAAGGATTTAGTTGAATCTTACTACCGTTTTATGGCAATATGGGGTGTGGTTATTTTAAGTTATCAGATGCTTTATGTTTTGGCTTTGAGACGAGTGGGGGAGTTTTCTATCGACGAGTTGATTGCACGATTATGTGTTGTATTGGTTTTGGGTTGGGCTATACTTGTGAATCAGATATGAATTGCAGAGGTTGAGTTCAAGGATGACTCGAGTAAGGAAATTTCTAGATACTGCTTGTATTACACTCTATGGGTATATGGGAATCATGGAATGATCTAGTGGTTATTCGTGAAGGACGTAGTATACATGGAGTAGGAATTTGCTTGGTTACGATAAGATGGGTTTACTCCTTTGGGCATTGACGTGTTAATGGGGCATAGGTCGTTCGGCATGTCTGAGTGGTGAAATTATTTGAGTAGAGTGGATGACTCTCGAGAATGGTTCTAATGGATTCAAGATGTATGGTTAGCAATTGGGAATTTTCAGGATTTGTATATGGCTATAAACTGAGATTTACATTGGATGGTATGGAGACTCGTGGTATTTCTATATCCTTATGGATTCTATATTTCATTATCAAGAAGGTGAAGTAAACGACTTTAGATTCGCAGAAGGTCTCTTCAGAGTGGGTATCTTATTTGTGGTACTTTTGGGGTGCTTAAGAGAGAATTTAGCGGCTTATGGGCCCTAAAGGCGTTGTGGTTTTATGCTAGGATCTATTTCATGATGAGTTTTGGTTGTGAATCGTGGTGTTCTGACAAGGAGAAGTGACAACTTGAGGGTAATTCGGAAGGAACTCAGAGAAATATGATAGCTTGATAATAGGTTGGATCAGCACAGTAATGGGTATGATCAAATCTTTGGGTACTTATGAGTGGTGAGTCTCCACAGGCGTTTTGTGGCAGTGCTCTTGGGTTTTGGCGACCTTCGTGGCTTGGAGAAGTGAGAGAGATTCAGTTTTGATGACTTGGTTATGTGCAAATGGGTTTCAAAGTGTTCTCAATGGTTTTTACCATGGTTCGAGGTGTATATTTTCTACTGGTATGAGGAACATGTTGTGTATTGTGATTTTCTCCTGGATGAGATCAAATGGAAGGTTCTAGCTAATTGAGAATGTAGTTTGCTGGTGACTCAGAGTTAATTATGAGACTCTCATACTTTTAATATGATGGAATTATCGATGTAGTGTGTTGTGTGGGATCGAGATTTGCAGGTGCAAGGTCACGGTCAGTTTGAAGGGAGTGGCATAAATCCATAGGCAGTATCGACAGTTTCAGATGACTAGGTGAATGATATTACTACTTTGTATTACCTGAGAAGGGTGCGCATTTTAGAAGGCACATTGTGTTTTGACTTACAGGTGCTTCATTGGTATTGTGGTACTCGCCAAGTTAATCTACCACTGATATTCATATTTGTGCTATGTTGCACAGAACAATTATAGAAGTATTCCTCGTGGGATGATCGTGTATGAGAGATGTGTTAGAAATTCAGGCGGTGGAGTTGGGATCAGATATGGTGATTTGTGTGTTCTATGGATTTGGAGACTGGGAGTTCTCAGGAGCAGATTGTTTCATGGTTGTGGACTGTGAAGTTGTGGTTGAAGCTAGCCAGATGATAATATGTGTTATGATTCAGTCATTCTGGACTTTCGGAGGGTTATTTATCTATTTGTGGGTGACCAAAGTCGATTTAGGGGTCCATTAGTAGGCCCAATTAGGATGTGTATTCTACATCGAGTCGGATTGGTTGGCTCCGTACTACTAAAATTGAGGGATGTGCCATTCGGTTGTTGCTGAGCTTATTCGTGTTCTGAAATGATCTGTGAGTTACTCTTCTATGTTACGAGGGGTTGTGATTTGTTGGTTATATTCACACATAGTGCGGTTTTGTTGAGGCCTTATAGAGGAATTTTAGAGAGATGGATATTTGGCTGATGCACGACTGATTGCACATGGGATGATGTTCTTTCCGGTCTATGGTATTGTGTTATTGGTTCCTCCATGGTTATGGTCATGCACATGGGGTACTTGATGTCGAATTACGCGTGGTTATTGATTTTGAGTATAGTGGATGAGGTATTTCATACAAACCAGTGTTTGGATAGAGTCACGCATTGCGGCAGAGTTATGTTGGAATACGATTTTTATGTTAGATTCGTGTTTATTGTTCTACGGTGTGTGATCGTCTTTGAGCATTGCATTGTGGCGGTATTTGTTGAACTTGCGGGATGATTCTCTCGTCTGAGTCATTTTCCATGTTTGAGTACATTTGAGTTATTGCGTATGGGTGCATGGATTGCACGATTTGTGGCTCTGGGTAGTATTGGTGTTTCATGTCATTAGAGTGGTTGGTATTTGATAAGATGAAGTCGTCGGATCTAGGATGGGTGCTATCAGATTTGATTGCGGTATATTTGGAAGGATAATATCCGGAGTCGACTTAGAAATTGGCTAAAGTTCCTATTGAAGGAGGGGGAGCTCCATGACTTGTTGGTCTGATGAATGGTTATGAGTATCCGCGTGTTTCTTTCATCATCGGCAGTGTAGGAATGTTTTAGAACGAGGTTTTGTTTGACATGAGGTTTGTTACCGAAATTGGGTTGTTTTGGGCAGCTACTGTGATTGGAGACGTTGCTATTAATATTTGAGTTGTGCGGTATATAATGTGATTATATCTTTGGTTATGGTTATGGATTGATACAACTTGTTCAGACTCATTCAGTGTGTAGATGCAAGATGCGAGTCTTATAAGAAATTCCGAATATTGGAAATTGGATTCTAAGGTTTACGATCTAAGGTTGGAGTAATGATCTTCAGTATGTTGTGTTGTCTGACCGATATGGAATAGGGTGATGTGGGATCATCCCCAGGTATGTGCATGGTAAGGATACACGATGATTTGATGGCTCAAGAACAACTCTGAGCACGTTCTAGGACGAATGTATATTTAAGTGGGGGAGAATGTAAAGACCCGACCAGTGATTTTGAGAATTTGCACTTCACTCAGTATTTTTTGGGCATAGTAGCTCTGTATGATGTATTACGCCTTATGTGAATCATAGGTTTTGGTTTTTAGGTTATTCAGAATCGATTTGGAAGGATAAATTTCATTCTGGAAGTTTTAAGTTGGAAGAATCGACAAAGTTTGACTTTTTGTAAATTTGACCCCGAAACAGATTTTTGATGGTTCGATAGGTTTGGATGGTGATTTTGGACTCGGGCGTAGGCCCTGATTTGCATTTGGATATTTCTAGAAGGTTTCAGCACAAATTTGCAAAAATTAAAAATTTGAAGGTTTGGAAAGTTCATAAGTTTCATCAAAAGTTGACTTTTTTGTATCGGATTCGGATTTTGATTATGGGAATTGAAATAGCTTCATTTTTTCATTTGGGACCTATGTGGAATATTTGGGTTCATTCCGGGTTGATTTGCTATGTTCCGGCACGAGTTATTGAAGTTGAAAAATTTTAAAGTTATCGTTTTAATA
This sequence comes from Nicotiana paniculata, assembly GCA_005239505.1. Lineage (NCBI taxonomy): Eukaryota > Viridiplantae > Streptophyta > Magnoliopsida > Solanales > Solanaceae > Nicotiana > Nicotiana paniculata. Next base: position 48,707 of record MDKI01213854.1, read on the forward strand.
TTGTTATGCATGTTTTGAGGCCTCGAGTAGGTCCGTGTTATGTTATTGGACTTGTTCGTATGCTTGGACGGAGTCCTGGGGGGCTCGGGTGTGTTTCAGATTGATTTCGGATCATTTTTCTTCATGTTCTCATGGCTGGTTGTTGCTGCTTCTGGTGTGACCGCACCTGCGGAGTTATGAGCGCAGGTGCGGAGCTGAAAAAGCGACATAAGAGTTGCAGGAGCGGAGGAGGAACTGGGAGAAGGTCTCCGCAGATGCGAGAAATGGACCGCACCTGCAGAAGCGGTGCCTTGGAGCGCAGGAGCATAGATTAGCACTATGGTAGAACTGTGTGCAGGTGCGAAGTGATGTTCCATATAAGTGATGGCTGCTGAGTTGATTTGTTCGCAGAAGCGAAGATTTGGCCGCATGTGCGTGTCCCCAGAAGCGGAAATTGGTTTGCAAATGCGATAATGCTAGGCAGAATGCTATAAATCGAGGCTATGGTTCTTTTATTATATTTTGAGATGTGGGACTCGGATTGAGGCAATTTTTGGAGCAATCTTCATCACAAGGATTGGGGTAAGTTTTCGACACTTGGTTCCGAGTTTATTCAATGAATCTATCTTTATTTTTGGCAATTGGTTGATGATTTTAAAGAGAAATTGTGGGTTTTAGCCTAAAGTTCCATAATGTGAATTTTTGAGTTTTGAACATTGATTTGGAGTCGGATTTGATTGAAACTAGTATAGTTGGACTCATAATTGAATGGGTTTTCAGATTTTGTGAGTTTTGTCAGGTTTCAAGGTGCGAGTCCGGGTTGGACTTTTTGGCTGATTTTGAGTTTTTGATTAAAGATTCGACCTTTATCGATTGGGTTTATTTCATTTTCCATTATTTGATGTATTTGAGTTGCTTTTGACTAGTTTTGAGCCGTTCGAAGGTCGGTAACGTGGGGGATGGCATTTTGGAGCATCGTTTGTCTTGCTCGGTATTGGAATTTGGCTTCTTTGAGGTGAGTAACACTTCTAAACTTAGTGCCGAGGCTATGAAACCCCAAATTACATGTTATGTGTTTGGTTTTGAGGTGAGACACATGTTAGGTGACGGGTGTGTAAGCGTGCACCGTGTGAATTATGAGTCCGCTATTTCTTTGGTACTGTGTAGTTACCGGACATTACCTGTAACTATGAAATTTCTAAGTAACTGAGCTCTTGAGTTGTGATCCATGTTAGAAACCATGTCTAGGCTACATGTTTATTCTTTTGAGACCCACCGAGGTCATTTCTGTTGTTGAGCTATCTGCTTTCATTGCATTATATACTCAATCATGCGCATTCATATGCATATCGTATCTCAATCTCTGTTACCATTTATTGATACATCACATCATTATTTTTGGCTGATTTTTCATGTCATTGAGATCCCGAGAGACTAGAGAGATTAATGACTTGAGTGAGGCCGAGGGCCTCATTGTAAGGATATTGATACTATAGCACGTGAGTTGTCGTGCGTATTCTGATACTGATACTATAGCACGTGAGTTTTCCTGCAGCACGTGAGTTGTCCGTGCAGATTATAGCGCTGGGGCAGAAGGTACCCATCCGAAGTCTATACATACCCCTAGTGAGCGCAGGTACCTACTAAGTGCCGAGTGATTGGGAGGACTGAGTGACTGGGAGGACTAAGTGAATTGATATTCTTAGAGTATGCATATGGTTTTATCATTGTGTTGCATCGCATTTGATATGCACACTTGACATACAGGCATAGAGATGTATTTTACTCATGTTGTACGGTATCACGTCATTCATGACTTCTCACACATATTGACATATGGGCATAGTGATATTTGTTACACTAGCTATCTGGAAAGAAAAATGGAACATCTTATTTATGTTGAAAGGATTTTTGGGAGAAATTACTATTTTCAAACTTACTCATATTTTCTGACGATTTCGGTAAAGGATTGGGTTTTCACTGAGATACTTGGAAGGCGGAACTATTTTTCGGGGAGCTATGGATCAGTTGAGCATTTCATCTCTGAATTACTTCCTTTATTACTTGCTTTACGTTGTTATGAACTGTTATTGGCCATGGGTGTTGAACCCGACCTTTGTTCTATCTCATCACTACTTTCAACTTATGGTTAGGTTTGTTACTTATTGAGTACATGGGGTCGGTTGTACTCATACTACACTTCTTCACCTTGCGTGCAAATGTTGGTTGTTGATGTTGTTGTGTTCGATGTGAGATAGATTTGAAGATGTACCTGCATTCCGGTGGTAGCTGCCTCTTTTTCATGGTAGCCTTAGATTATTATAAATCTGTTTATGTACATTTCGAACTGATGATGCATTATTTCATACCAGCTTTGTAACTTCCAATCTTAGAAACTCATCATTTGTACTACCAGTCTTTGGAAAATGTTTAAGATTCAGATAATTTCTTTTACTTAATTGTCTTATGAAATATTATTGGAATTGGATAGTTATTAATTGTATTAACTGGCGGGTTGGGTTAGGTGCCCTTACGACTAATGGATTCTGGGTCATGACAATAGATCAAGGGGATCGAAGAAAATCAATAGGGGTGCACCAAGTAGAATTGTCTATAGCAATGCAGGCTCAAATTGCAGCTCAGGCTAAGGAGGTCAAGCAGCTGACGGTGGCTCAAGTGCAAATTCACCACAAGTGGGAGGTGACGTCTAAGGGTTGGGACACCCTACACATGAGTGTTAAGCTACAGCTGAGGAAATCAACATTATGGTGAAATACAATAAAGGAAACTACCAAGGTGGTAACAACTATAACGCTATGGGTCAAAGACATCCAGGTTTTTCGTTGAGTTACCTAATGGGAGCTTGAACTCATGGAAGCAAAATAAACTCAAACCCCATGGTCAAGGACCACCAAGTTTTCAAAACCAGTAGAGGCAGCAATACTAGCCACCACAGCCAAATCAGTCAAATATAGAAGATCTCATGAAGGCATTCATCAATAGAACAGATGAAAAATTCGAAACTCAGGTCATGGCTATCCGTAATTTAGAAAGACAAATGGGACAGATTGCAAATTTGTTGTCTGGGAGGGCTCCTGGGACTCTTCCCTCTAACACTAAAAAGAACCCAAAGGAAACATTCAAGGTTGTATCTCTGAGAAATGGAAAAACATTGACTAACCCAGTAGTGAAGGCTAGACCTGAGGTGGTAAACAAGCTGACTGAGACACCAACAGAGAAAAAGAATGAAGAGCAAAAAGGCCAACGTAGTGGGGTATAAAAGGATATTGATGAAAGTAGGCACATGCAGGATCTACCATTCCCTCAAAAGATGAAGAGAGAGAAACTTGACAAATGTTTTGGGCGATTCTTGGAGATGCTCAAGAAACTTTATGTAAACATTCCCTTCATAGAGGTACTCACTTAGATGCCAGCTTATGCAAAGTTCTTGAAGAAAATTCTGTCTAGCAAGAGAAAATTAGAGGAAACAACAGTGCTCAATCTAAATGCCCATTGTAGTGCGATACTGCAAAACAAAATTCCCCAAAAGTGGGGGGGGACACAAGAAGCTTCACCATACCATGCTCGTTGGGGAGTGAAAAGCTTTACAAGGAACTTTGTGATTCTGGGGCATCTATAAATCTAATGCCTCTATCTGTATTCAGGAAACTGGAAGGTGAGCTTGGAGTGATCAAATCAATACCAGTGTCCATACAACTGGTTGACCAAACCACCATTCTACCCGAGAGAATCATTGACGATATTCTAGTACGGGTGGACAAGTTTGTGTTCCCCGTATACTTTATTGTAGTGGATATGGAGGTGAACAAGGAGGTTCCTCTAATTCTAAGGAGGCCATTTTTATGTACAGGTAGAACTATCCTTGATATCTATGAGGGGAAACTTATGCTCAGAGTGGTTAATGAAAAAGTGGTGTTTTAGATGAAGAGGATGATGAAATACCCAGTGATGAGGTGTCCGCCTACTCTTGTTTCAAGCTAGATATTGTTAGGGAATTGGCTGAAAGATACAAGTTAGACAAGCTTGTGGGAGATACTCTAGAGAAGTGTAGTATCAGTCTAGCACAGTGGAGGATGAAGATCCTGAAATAAAGAAAGAGGCTGAAGCTCTTGAAATTGAGAATCAAGTGGTTGATAAGGAGGAACTAAAAGAGGAGGCTTCTAAGCCTAATGTGGAATTGAAAGTCCTACCCACTCACTTGAAATATGCTTTTCTTGAAACTAACAATTTTCATGTGATTATTTCTGTTGACTTGACAGGTACATAAGAGCAAAAGCTAGTGGAGCTGCTGAAAAAGCATAAGAAGGCCATTGGCTGGGGCATAGCTGATATTTAAGGAATATGTCCAGCCATTTGCATGCACAAAATTCTGTTAAAGGAAATAGCAAGCCAATGGTTCAGCCCCAACACAAGTTGAACAAGAATTTGGAGGAGGTAGAGCACAAGGAGATTATCAAATTGCTAGATGTGGGAGTGGTTTTCCCCATCTCTTCCAGCCAGTGGGTTAGTCCAGTGCAAGTTGTACCTAATAAAGGAGGCATGACAGTGGTTAAAAATGAAGACAATGTGTATATCCCCATAAGAACAGTCACTTGGTGGAGAATGTGCATTGATTATAGAAGGCTGAATGATATGACAAGGAAAGAACAATTCCCACTCCCTTTTATTGATCAAATGCTCGAGAAAGTGGCTGGACACAGATGCTATTGCTTCCTGGATAGGTATTCAGGCTACAATCAGATACCAATTTTCCCAAAATATGTTGAGAAGACCACATTCACTTGTCCATCAAGTATTTTTTTCTTACAAGAGGATGACGTTTGGGCTGTGTAATGCACATGCCACTTCTTAGAGGTGCATGATGTCTATATTCTCATATTTAAATGGGAAGTGTCTAGAGTCATTCATGGATGATTTCACCATTTTTGGTGATGACTTTTAGGATTACTTGATGAATTTGAAGCTCGTTCTTGAACGTTGTGAAGACACTCACTTGGTACTTAATTGGGAGAAGTGTCACTTCATGGTGAAGGAGGGAATTGTCCTGGGCCACAAAGTACTGCAAATGAAATTGAAGTTGATAGAGCTAAGGTTGATGGAATTGCTAGGCTTCCTCCACTAACTTCTATGAAGAGCATAAGAAGTTTCTTGGGATATGTTGGGTTCTATAGGAGGTTCATCAAAAAAAAATTCATCATTACCAAGTCGTTGACTGCATTGCTAGAGAAAGATGTCAAGTTCGTTTTCAATGTGGAGTGCTTAAGAGAATTCGAATTGATAAAAGAGAAGCTTGTGAGTGCTCTTATTATGGTGACACCTGACTGGAGCCAGCCATTTGAGATAATGTGTGACGCTAGTGATGTAGCTGTGGGAGCAGTTTTTGGGAAAAGAAAAGGTAACACGTTTAGGCCCATCTATTATGCAAGCATGATGTTGAATGATGCTCGAGTTAACTATGTCAGTACTGAGAAAGAGTTCATTAATGTGTTCTTTGCTTTTGACAAGTTTAGATCATAACTTGTGGGGAGTAAAGTGATTGTACACACTGATCACTCAGCCTTGAAGTACCTGTTGAGTAATAAGGAGTCCAAGCCGCATCTGATGCGGTGGGTGTTGTTTCTCCAAGAGTTTGACTTGGAGATAAAAGATAGGAAGGGCACATAGAATTAAGTCGTATATCATCTATCTCTACTTGAGAAACCGGTCGAACCAATTGAAATAAGGGAAGAGTTCCCTAATGAGAAAATTTTCTCCATAGCTACGATCTCCGAAAGGCCGTCGTGATATGCTGATGTAGCCAACTTCTTGGCTAGTGGATGGTTGCCTCGTGACCTCACTCGTGATCAAAGACGGAATCTTTAAGGTGAGGTAAAAAGTTATTTTTGGGATAACCCTTTCTTGTTTAAACTGTGTGAAGATGGTGCGATTAGAAGATGTGTGCCTGAAGGAGAGATGACAAGCATTCTGCCTCATTGCCATGATGGAGCAGCTGGAGGACAGTATGTTGGAAATTGCACTGCAACAGAAGTTATGGAAGCCGATTTCTTTTGGACTACTTTGTAGACGCAAGAGCGTATGTAGCTGCATGTGACAAGTGTCAGAGAGAAGGTAATATTAGCAAGAGGGACGAAATGCCTCTCAACTCCATTATGGTATGTGAATTTTTTGATGTTTGGGGCATAGACTTCATGGGTCCATTCCTAGCATCACATTCTCATGAGTATATCCTAGTAGCCATTGACTACATCACCAAATGGGTCGAAGCAATCCCTACTAGGACCAATGATGCTCGGGTGGTGTGTGAGTTCTTACGGAAGAACATCTTTACCCGCTTTGGAACACCTCGAGTGATTATCAATGATAATGGGTCACACTTTGTGAACAAGCAATTTGTTGCACTGCTGTCCAAGTATGGGGTCACACACAAAACAGGAACCCCGTACCATGCCCAAACTAGAGGGCAAGTTGAAGTGGTCAACCGGGAAATCAAAAGAATTCTTGAACAGATGGTTAGTTCTTCTCGTAAGGATTGGTCTGTAAAGTTTGATGAAGCTCTATTGGCGTATAGAAATGCGTTCAAAACAACCATAAGGACTTCGTCGTTCAAATTAGTGTATGGAAAATCGTGTCACCTACTTGTTAAGATAGAACATAAGGCTTATTTGTAAATTAAGATTCTTAATCTTAATGTCAGTCTTGTAGGTGATCACATGTTGGTACATATGAATGAATTGGAGGAGTTTCGACTGGACGCATATAAAAATGCGCGGATTTTCAAGGAAAATACTAAAAGGTAGTATGATCGTCTGATTAAGACAAAGGAGTTTCATGAAGGGGACAGAGTCTTACTATACAATAGTAGACTCAGATTATTTCCCAAAAAATTCAAGTCTTGATGGACGGGACTGTATGTGACGAAACATGTATCACCATATGGGGCAATTGAGATCCAGAACCAGGACGGAACAGAAAGTTTCAAATTTAATGGGCACAGACTAAAACTATATCTTGTTGGAGGATTTTCGCAGCAATCCTCGAGCATCAAAATCAATTGAGCATGCTTGATTCAAGCTAATGATTATAACTCAGAACTACCTCTAACCCTTCTAATAGTTAGATTTATTCATTTATTTTTTGTTTACTTTTGTTCATAGCGTAGAACAGATTGAAATTAGTGTATATTATAATGTAGTAGGTGCAGGAGGGTACATGTCGCGGAAGGTAGGAAGTGAGGCTTAAAAAAATGGCCTATTTTAAAAGTAAATATGCGTGACCACGCATCTGGGGGTGACGCTGTGCACTGGTCGCGCAAAACAAATGCCACGATAACTGAGGCGGGACGTGCGAAGCCATGCACTGGTCACGCACTTTCAGCCTTGTTCTGCCTCACATGCGTGGCCACGCACGAGGCGAACCGACCGTGCACCAACCACGCATCAGGTGAGTTTTTTTCCCATTTTTCTTTTTAATTTCAGACCTTTCCTTCTTAAAACCCTCAATTCTAAAGTCCTCGTTTCTATCCCCTACACTAAACAACCCTGACCCACCTCCTTCTATCATATCCTCTCTTAAGAAGACAATCTAATACCACCCTAGTGCCATCCTTCCTCTTCTCCTCTCACCACATCCTCACAAGTTTTCCCTCAGGTAAGTGAGATGCTTTCTCTCTCTTTTCTTATTTTATTGTATTTTATTTTTCCTATGTTGTAGTAGATTTTTGTTTGTGTTTTCTTTCTTTTTTCACTCATTTTCTGGTGGGTTGGAAGCTGAATTTCACCATGGATGGGCTAGGTGTGACATTGGTGTATCCTTAGTCTAATTGGGGCTAAAATTATTCTGTGAGGGGTTAGGAAGAGAAGTGTTTGTATTAATGCCACAAAGGGATCGAGGGTGTAATTTTGTTACAAAGTGTGAGGGCGAAGTCTGAGTAGCCTCTCTTGGTTCACCATTTGCGTCGTTAGCTGATATTGGGTGTTTTTTGCAAGTATTATGGCGCCATCAAAGAAATGAAGAACCACAGGTGCCTCCTCAAGTGATCATGTTGGCTCGTCCCGGTCGCGAGCTTCTGCTTCTGCTTGTCCATATGATTATAACAAGTTTGTCTCCTGGGAATCCCAGGAACGATTCCACCATTAGGAAAGAAAGAAGCTCATACAGGAGATGGGAATTGATATGGAGTCCCTCTGATCGGGTCCAAGCACACTACTATGATGCAGTTTTAACCCAACTAAGTCGGGTTCGAATCCACAGGGAGTTAATTCGTTTGGAATTAGGTTTATATCCAAGCTAGTTGTGGGTTTTATTACTAATTACATTTCCAAACATTTGGTTTTGATTCTACTCAAAAGTTACTCTATTGTATGCAATGATTGAAACTAAGTATAATATTTTTGTTGTTGGTTTTCAAGTGGTTAAAGAGACTAGGGTAGTTACTTCTACCTAGGTTGATATCTAACGGGTATCAAGAATCTAGGGAAAGCTTGATTTAGTTGGGATCTTAATATAGCTATCACACCCCGCTGCTCACTCTATACCTCTCAGTAGTTTGAGTGATTTTTCCCAATTTGGCTTTCTCAAGTCCAAATAGGTATCCATGCAATTCAATTTATATTAGCTCAAGTCGGGTATTACTATCTCTAGGTTTAACCCTTTAATTGGGGCTATCAATTTCTTGAATTCACCCCAATTTCTTATTAGCCTAGTTTTTCTAGACTTAGTCCCTCTTTCTCAAGTAGAGACCAAGTCATAAAGGCATGAATCAGTGTTTGCAACCATTAATTCTATAATTCTAGCAAGAACTAGGCTAAATATCACTAACACATACACATTCAAGCCCTAAAATTCAATACCCATTTAGTACCCACACTAGGGTTGGGTCACAATCCTAGCTATGGGTCTAGCTACTCATGGAAATAACATAAATTGAAGATGAAAAAGAAGATAAAATCCATAATATATGATTAAAATATGATCATCTAATGTTAAAAGATGAATCTAATACAAAATTTCCCAAAAGGGAAGTTCAGGCTGTCTCAGGTGCTCTCCTAATACATAACATAACCTAAAAATGACAAAAAGGTGTGGTCGTATTCTTTTTTTCGCGGCCGCGTAATTCTGAGCATGTTCTGCGTTCTTCACCTATGGAACTGGGTTAAGCATAGTCTCATGGACCGCATAATATCCATCGTGGTCGTGTAAGAGACTTCCGCGGCCGTGTAATTCTGATGCGGACCGCACTTCTTGTTTTTGCTTAAAATGTAAGCTCTCTGAACCTCAGCAACCACGGTCCACGTAATTCCAATAGCGGACGTGCTGGTAGTTTCGCAACCGTGCCTTTCTTATGCGGTCCGCATTCCTTTTTTAGCCCAAAAATCAACCTCTCTAAATCTTCCTTTCACGGACCTCGAAATAGTTCTCGAGACCGAGTTATAGCTTTCGTGGCCGCACAATATTTGTGCAGTCCGTGTTTCACATCTCTTGTCCCAATCTTGGTTTTTGTTCAAGTTTTGACTCCTTTATGAGTTGATTATGACCCCTTTGGCTCATTTTGAACAATCCCTGCAAGCAAGCACATTACATTAGTTTCTGGGAATACCTTCACGCATTTTTTGCCTTAAACATAAGTAAAAGAGAGCAAATAATAGGTTAAAATCCCTACTTATCAACTCCCCCAAACTTAAGCTTTTGCTTGTCCTCAAGCAAATAAGGTAATTCCCACCTCCACAAGAAAAAGAAAAGGGTATTTCAGCTGGCCTAAGATGACTCCATCAAGCATCAATTGGGACTAACAATTACCCTCAACACAAATGAATTATCAACAACAACATGTTATGACCTTTTGAGTACCATAGTTCTAATGTGACACAAGAGCATCAAGAGTTGACTCAATTCATCAAGGAAGCTCGCTCTATCACGTAGGTCATTGTGGATCCTAGACTCCTCCTCCTGTACTCTCCAAGAGCAAATTTCACTTTAGAATGTAACACTCAAAACAAGGATTGTGAAGAAGTGCGCTTATCACTCTCAAAATAATGCCACAAGTCCGACTCTAAGTACCATAAGTTTTCCCCTTATGTAAATCACCACTAATGTAAGCTCACTCAACTTGAAATCATATAGGGCTTTAACGGGGATGTAATGAAGGCTTTTGGATCAAGGTAGGACTTATCAAACTATTATGGTTTCATCTTTCCTTAAGCACTCCATTTTCTCAAGCTGCTGGATTGTTAAAGATAACAGAGTCGAGGGCCCACAACAACCCTAGCTATGATTGAAAATCACAAATGGCTCAAGGAAACCACTCCGTGATTATTTTAGTCAACTCAAGAGTCTAAAGGTCACAAATAGAGCTACTCTTTGCCAATCAACTTGTCTCTTACCATGAGGTCGAAGGTAAATATGTTAGTACCAAGTGAAGCCTTCTTGAGACACTTTTAGTCATTACTACTTCATATCAAAGCAAAAAAGAAAATGGACTCAATCCTTTAAGAAGGTTGTCACGCCATCCATCGTTGGGAAGAGCCACCCGGTTCACACAACATCCACCTTTGGAAAGAACTGTGGCATTAAGAAAACCAAAGGCTTATTGTTCACACAAAATGTAAAAAGAAGCTACTAAAGGAAATAAGAAGCTAAGTTATAAAGGAAAAATACGAAAGAAGTTATGAAGTAAACTACGGAAAGTAAAATGAATATGTACAAAATGGAGTAACACGAATATATACATAATGGAAATGAATATATACATCGAATGGTAAAATTCTATACATACCAAAAGTGAAAATAAGGATAAAGAAAAAATAGTATCATAGTTATTGCATACCAAATGTCATCACAAATCAAAATGGACCACCCCCCCAAATAAAAAAATAGCATTGTCCTCAATGCTAATAACAAAATAAGATCAGGGAAAGTTTAGAGAGTAAAGAGCACTCCCTATGTGGTCTCTGTCTGCATCGAGTCAGGAACATGAGTAGGGTCCTCAAACTGCATAGGATCATCAGCTCCCTCTGTGTCCTCTAGCTGGATCTTCACATCCTCTGACTGGGAGACCACGGGGTTGCTGAGCATCTGGATCATCTCCTCAGCAGTATATGTAGTGATAGTCGGCTCCTCAGACTGGCTAGCTGATGCATCTGATGCCTTATGCTTTGTTGCCTGTGCTGCTGGGGCTGTCTCTTCCATGAGCAGGTCCAATGGGATATCTCCCGCAGAAGTGAACTTATCTACCTCCTTTTTCAACTTCTCCACTGACTCCTTTGAGGCCTGAGTTTTCCTCATCTTCTTCACTTGCTTCCCAAATCCTTGATAACATTATAATGCGCATCAAGAGTCTCCAGGATCTTCTTCTGGTTGTCCAGGAGCTTCTTTTGTTTTCCCAGAAGCTCCTTCAATGAATCCTCCACTGATGGAGGTACCTGAAATTATGATGGGGCTGAAGACTATGTTGCTACTGCACTGGATATGACAGTCAAATTTGTGGTAGTTGTCTGCATCTAGTTGTTGAGGCTGGATAGTGTCTGTGAAACCCGCAGTGCAGTCTGAGGATAGGTGGAAGATGAAGGAACAGATAATGGAACTGTGATGGATGGACCAGATGAAGGAGGAGGCATGGCAGCTGAAGAATCAGTTGTTGTGGAAGGCTCTGACCCGGTGGCCACTACCCTTGGCTCTTTAGACTGGCCTGTGGAGGTAGTGGATTTACCCTTGGCTTTAGGGTTGTCTGCTCCTTGGAGGTGATACCAGGAGAAAGGATTTTTAGGCTTCATCTTCGTATCAAAGTGCCTCTTCTCTACCCCTTGGTCTTCGAGATACTCAATGATGAAATTGGGGTAGGGATAAGATCTTTCTTAAGTTATCAAGATTGCCCGGGTGAGTGGGAGGAAATTATCATGCTGGAAAGGGTCAAGACGGTTGCACACAAATGTTGACCACCCTTTGGCTTCAAAGCTAAAGGTGTTTTTGGCTATTGGGACTCCAGCTATGAGCCATGTCGGTGTTGTCCCTGGAATGGCTAATATCTACGCTAGCCATGAACGAGTTGCTTTATCCAAGGCCAGCTTCTCCAAGTACTGCACTGCCTCCACATCCTCAAATCCGGAATATGAGTTTAGAGTGTGGCCATCAAACCGGATCTTCAAGTTTCGGACATTTTTCACTGTGGTGCCCTTTTTTATGTTGAGGCTGGATAGTGTCTGTGAAACCCGCAGTGCAGTCTGAGGATAGGTGGAAGATAAAGGAACAGATAATGGCACTGTGATGGATGACCCAGATGAAGGAGGAGGCATGGCAGCTGAAGAATCGGTTGATGTGGAAGGCTCTGACCCGGTGGCCACTACCCTTGGCTCTTTAGACTGGCCAGTGGAGGTAGTGGATTTACCCTTGGCTTTAGGGTTTTCTGCTCTTTGGAGGTGATACCAGGAGAAAGGCTTTTTAGGCTTCATCTTCGTATCAAAGTGCCTCTTCTCTACCCCTTGGTCTTCGAGATACTCAATGATGAAATTGGGGTAGGGATAAGATCTTTCTTCTTTTCCTACCGCCTTGGAGATGTGGTAGGACATTAGGTTCCCCACATTGATTGGATACCCTGCCATGATGGAAGTTATCAAGATTGCGCGGGTGAGTGGGAGGACATTATCATGCTGGAAAGGGTCAAGCCGGTTGCACACAAATGTTGACCACCCTTTGGCTTCAAAGCTAAAGGTGTTTCTGGCTATTGGGACTCCAGCTGTGAGCCATGCCGGTGTTGTCCCTGGAATGGCTAATATCTCCGCTAGCCATGAACGAGTTTCTTCATCCAAGGCCAGCTTCTCCAAGTACTGCACTGCCTCCACATCCTCAAATCTGGAATATGAGTTTAGAGTGTGGCCATCAAACCGGATCTTCAAGTTTCGGACCTTTGTCACTGTGGTGCCCTTTTTTATGTGGGCAACATTGTCATAGAACTCCTTGACAAGGAATTCATTGGCATCCATTACTTGTCCGGTGAAATACTTCCATCATTTTCTCTCCTCAAGTTGTTTTAGGACATTTGGATTGTGGGGAAGGAGGTCTCTTGTTATGAACTACCGCTCAAGTGTGAGCGACCTTTGGGGCCACCATTCCCAAAATTTTGCATAGGCCTTCTCACTCACGAATCTGTCAGCCCACACCTTGGGCTTTCTTGACCTGGCCAACCCTCCCACATTAGTATCACCCCCTCTCCCGTTATCTAGGACCTCATCATCATCATCAATATTTATTAGGGCAGCTTTTGAGGCAGGTGTTTTAGCAGGTGGGGACGATGGCTCCGATGCCTCACTATCTCCCTCTGATCCATCAGACGAACCAGAATAGGAGGTAGGTTCATTGACTAGGTGGAGGCGACCGAGGAATTGTTGTAATTGTGCTCCTAGTTTTGCTTGGATAGAATCCCCCTCGGACGTCTACCGGGATGGGAGGTATTCACTAGTTTTCGAGGAGTCCGGAGGGGGTCTAGTAAGGGTAGTCTTATTGCCTACTACCCTTTGGACTGATAAGGTCAAGGTTGATGTTCCTTTAACCCGGCCTCTGGAGGATTCTGCCCCCACCTTTGAAGTGTCTCCTCTCCCACGAGAACGCACCATTTTCTACAACATGCAAGTCGTGAAAGACAGTTAGAATTGGGGTTCAATCATGTGTTAAAGCAGTACAGATGAAATGAAAAACAATGCTTCCCAGAACAGGGCATCGCGGACCGCCAAAAAGTGAGTGCGGCCGCGAAGTGCCCATCACGGACCGTGTCACACCTCTTTTAGGTCCACGCAACCTTATTACGTGGTTGAGTTAGGAGAGTTTTTCCAATGAAAGTGACGTTTTGAAAATAGATTATTTATTATTTAGAGTCGCCACTTGGAATTGAGTTTTGGTGTTCCAAGTCACCTTGTATTGAATCCCTTATCAAAAGGAAGATTTGACTCCTAATTTATGGCCTACGAAACAGAAGACTGAGTAAGGAATTCTGTTGACCGAGGGGAAGGTGTAAGGCACCTCTCGGGTCCCGTGGTTCTATCACGGTCGCTTTTATTGACTAATGTAAGGCTTAAATCAATTTTTAGCTATTCTTGTATTATATTGATTATGACTCATTTATTACCGCTTAATTAATTATTGTATTTTATTAATTATTTTGACCTAGATGCGGTATGCACACAAGGTATTCCTTTGAAGGTAGATGTTAAACCAAGGTACAGAATGTACACATGGTTATAACAGAATTATTTTTGTTTTTTAAAGGCATCGAAGCGCGGAAATGCGCACATGACCCTTTTATTACTTAATCGTATCAATCCAAGGTTCGTGTATGAACACATGAGCTAATATTTAAAGTACCTCTAAAGTTTTTCTAGTGTTTTAGAGTATTCCAATTATTTTGTCTCTTTCATATTCGATACATATATTTGTATATTTTTATTATTATTTTACTTATTGCAACGAGTCCTCAATTAGTTCGTTATTCATGTCGCTACCTAAAAAAAGTTACCACTCTTCTTATTTTGTTGTTATCAAAATATTGAACTGATTAAAATGACATTTTTTGATGAAAATTATGACTAAAATAAAAGGAGGTTTAATAAAAACTATTTAAATGAAATTCTTGGACAAACAGTACAAAGGAAAATAATCATTCTTGTATAACACTCAAATTAGTAAATATGCACGTGAAACCTAAAAATAAAAATAAAGTAAAAATTAAAAACATAGTATTCAACTGACTTTTGAATCATCCCACACATTCTTATTTAACTAAACTAAAAATTAATAGCCTTAAATTTATTTGAGCACAAAAATAGAATGATATAAATATTTAAAGATGGACAACACTTAAAATCAAGAAATATGGCAAACAATCACAAAATAATCGAACAAGATCATGTAAAAATATGAACCATCATATATCCATTGGCATAGACCCACTAAATGATGAATTGGAATGATGTTTATTTTACAAACAATTTACGTTGAAAACAATTTTAAAAAAATCTAACTTTAAACTAACTTTATTCTTTTTACTTAATGGGATCCTAACCAAATCCATGCAATCTGCACTATACTAATGTTATATGAAAATATTTTCATAAGAAAAACTACGTAAAGTAAGTAAACCAACTTACATCATATTTATCACTAAAATCATCTATACATAATACTAGTTTAAAAATACTAATTTGGGGAAAGAAAAAAAATAACTAAAAGAGAATAAGTTTTAATCCCAAATAAAATATAAGGATCTAACAGATTGGTGAGGATTTGCACTGTTTATAACCAAAACCAAATGCAATAAACTCACACATTAAATAGAATTTTACCCAAAAAAAAAGTATTTTTGTTGACAAAACCTTTAAACAGTTTTATGAACTATCTATAGTCTAAAATTTCACGTGAATTATGGCAAAAGAATAGATTAGAACTAAAAATTAAAATTAGGAACAAATTTTAGATTAGTATGATTCTTTAAATTCCCAAACATATATACATATATAAATAACAAGAAGAAATCGACGCTATTTAAAAATACAAAAGAAAGCGAAAGAATAATTGAATTTAAATAAACTAACATCATACAATCGGTTATACATGATATTAAATTAACAAAGGAAACTGAATGTTACCTTTTTTGAGAAAATCTCACTCAGTAAGCGACTTAATCTACTAATCATAAAACTTCTAGAATCCACGAACTCGAAACCACGAACGAAATTCCGAACTCCAACTTCGAACTCTTACCGTAATTGAACAGTATTCCAAATGAATTGTTTACTCTAAAAAATAGTACTCCCTTTTTTTGAGTTGCTGAATTTTGTTTTTTTTTTTTAGATTTTCCTTCTTTCACGTTCTGTTTGATCTCTTCTTTTTTTTTGCTTTTTGCCTTTCCCGTTTTCCCTTCTTTTGTCCCTTTTTTCTTCTTTTTTTTATACCCAATATATATATATATATATATA
>MDKI01207194.1:0-13169 GCA_005239505.1 Nicotiana paniculata
GTGGGTGGGTGGAGATGGGGGGATGTGTATCACGGCCAGATGGCTGTGTTGGAGGTTCGAAGAAGAAGTGTGTAAGGAGGAAGAGAAGAAAAGTAAAGAAAAGGGCGTCTTCTCATATATCAGATCAATCAGCAGCTGATAAAGTTGACAAGTCTTTTCCTTTGGATCGTTCATTCAATAATCCCACTTTCCATGGTACTTCCTTTTTCTTTTTGTTTTTTGATTCTTGATTGTGTGTGCGTACATTAATTTGTGTATTTGGAATTTGCTAGTTTTCATGTTCAATGTAATTGTGATTATTGGCTTTTGATCTATAATGCTGAATGGAGTATGAGACTATTCTGTGTTTGGAGTTTAATTTATTTGTACTTGGTTTAGTTTAGTTGAAGGTTGGTTGGCTGCATTTATCTTTGGAGGTTGTTTAGATGCTTTCTGATGTGAGAATTTCAACTTCTTTTGTAGTAGCTCACTTTTTATTTTCATTTTTTTTCACATTGCTAGGGGGATGTGTGTGTTTGGGGGTGGGTGTGTGGTGTGTGGAGTGGTTTGGGTTTGGAGAAGAGTAGAGAAGCGGTGAGCTAAAAGGAGTGTGAAATTGTGCTTTAATAGTGTAGAAGTAGCACGTAACTGGTGGATTAGTTGAGGTGCGCACAAGTTAGCTGGGACAATATCGTTATAAAAAAATGCTTTAATGGCATGGTGTAGCCAATTCTTTACATAGCAAAAGAAAGGCTCGTGCTAGTTACTGGATGAAGGAGGAAGGGGAAATGAAAAGGAACTGTTTTGACAGTTTTACTGTCTATGTTATGCACCTATTTAATCGATTTAAGTGTATGGTATGGGTAGTCTAGATTGCAATGTGTATAAATAGCTAGGTACAAAGCCTAGAGAGATGAGGAGGCGATGCCCAAATTGTTAAAAAGGTTTAAAATTTTTCTCCTTTGGATGAGATATAGTAGCTGATAAATGTCATTAATCTTTGCCAACTTAATTAGCACACACCTGTGTGGTGCTGATAGGTGAAATGCGTACCAAGGTTTTTCTTCAACAATTTCTTTCTTGACTTTTTTTTTTTTGAAATATGGTAAGCCCCACTCCCCCTTATCTAGGAGCCAACAGTTTCCCTTTCCACTTTGCTCCCTTGTCGATTTGAACCTCCAACATGTGGTTGGAGGTAGAGAGTCCTAACTACTACGCTATCCTTCTCTTGACAGTTTGACACTTAGTATTTGAATAAACCATACCGTTACTAATGGAAGTGAGTTTATAAACTTGGCCCTCTTCTTTTAGGTTGACTGTCTAAATGAAATATGATTATGAGAATGTAACACGAGGATCTAGATAATAGCTTATTTTTTGTGTCAAAATAGACGCAACGTGATTAATGGAAATTATAAAGATAATGTGCTTATAAATGTGCTTGGATGTATCTCACAGTACCAATTGAAGTCCAAAAGAAAGATTCATGCTGTTCTCTTATATTAATAATGTTAATTGATGGTGTCTTATATATTTTATACAATGCTAAAATTACTGAAATTGCTAATATCCTCGCAATGTTTTCACTTCTAAAATGAGCGGTGTGCCTTTGAAATTGGACTAAGCAGGTGCCTTATCATGACCGATATCTTCTCTATCATATCTTCAATTACCTTCCGTCATTCCTGGGAGGGATATTTTGCATAGTTTAACTTCACATTAATTCTATCTGTTCAACCTAAAGCTGAATAGCGGATAAAACATCACTACCAACCTTTTTTTAACATTTAGTGCTATAACGCAAAAACAGGAAGCACTGAGGAAGCATGGTTTGATTCTGCTGCAATATTCGATTCTGATGGCAGTGATGAAGATTTCCAGAGCGTTGCTGATGGTATGGCCTTCTAACTTCAGCCTTTACATTCTATCTGCAGTTGTGAAATTTAAGAATAGAAATGTAATCACAATATTCTGCAGATGTGCTCTCTCTCAACAGCTTTGATTGTGGGCGAACCAGCGTAGCTTCTGTGAGAGATGCCAATCATGGGGACGCTGAGGTCCATGCCCACCCAAACAATTTGTCGCATCCAAAAGATGCAGATTCTAGAATGAAGCTTGATGGACCCCACAGTGAGGTACAGCCTGTATTTATTGATGAAATCTCTTCCTCGGCCATTGAAAGCAGTGGCAGGGAAGATGGTTTGTTGGATAACTGTGGAATTCTTTCAAACAACTGTTTGCCCTGTCTTGCTTCCACGGTTGCACCAGTTGAGAAGAGAAGATCTCTTAGCGATAATTCTCCAAGTGCTAGGAAGAAAGCTGCCTTAAAACTTCCTTTCAAATGGAGAGAAGGAAATGCTAATGCTGCTTTGCGTAAGTTTCTATGCCTACCCTTTTTCCCTTGTGGTCTAGTTGCTTCATTGTAATGTTTATCCATAAGTGATTCGGTGTTTCGTATTTATTTCTAATTTTTGATGCTCTTTCTGAAATTATTTTTTGACTACCTTTTATCAATTGCACAGAATGAATCAACTGATTTATGTTTCCATCAACCATGTGGAAAAATGAAATTTCATGAATTGCTTTGTTGACCTCAGCCTAGTACAAGGTTTAGTATTGTTGTGGTGAATTTTCTTTTTCTTCCAGAAAAAACTTGTTATATTCTTCAACTATCATCTTCTTATTAGAAAATCTTTGTGCCATCTGATGCCAAGAAGAATTACTCTTTGGAATTTACATTATTCTCGGCGCTCCTAGAAATATTGCTTGCAAACAGTTGTGGACAATTTTGAACTGTTTTATTCTTCTTTCTACGGTATAATTGGAGTAGGTTCATTGAGTCTGAACTGCTACTGGTAGATAAACACCTTCACATGTGACCTTGGATCTGAAGTTGAAAGACGATCAAGGCTGAATATATGCCTCACATATATGCTACATTTTGTTTGTAGATGCACTTATTAATTAATGAGATATCATACCTTTTTTGGTATTTTTTTTATTTTTATCCCTCCCCAGGAGCTCCCCACTTTACTCCCTTGGTGACTCGAACCCACAACCTTACAGTCGGAGGATGCTTACCACTTGTGCAACCCTCTCTTGTCATAGGATAGCAACTTAGTATTGAAACATCGCAATAAAAATGATTTATTTGGGCAGTGTGGATTTGACTCATTAATGAAATCCAAATGGAGGATATTTGTTACAATTGATTCGAGAGATATCTAAATTACTCCGCTGCTGTTACTAGTGTCAAATGTACACAATTTTTGTTGATCTTCTGTTATAAAACAAACTAGTGAAATCAGGAAGAGAAGGAAAGGAATGAGGAACAGGGTTTACTATGATCAAGAGTAAGTGGATAACGGGAATCCTAAGTCAATTTTCAGTATGAAAAGTTGCACTCTAGATTTTGATTTGTAGATAGGAATGAGTACCATCATCTTCCATCTGTTTAACGAATCAGGGAAATGAGGAAAAACAAGCTGACTCTTATCCTTTATGTGGTACAGTTTCGTCTAAAGCCCTGCTTCAAAGACCAATAGCTGGTTCCCAAGTACCAGTTTGCCCGTTGGAGAAGAAAATGCCTGATAGTTGGTCCCAGATTGAACCGGGCACTTTTAGGGTTCGGGGAGAAAACTATTTCAGGTAAAGTGCTTCCTTCTTTAAGTGCTCACATGCCCAGAGTTACGTACAAAAACTTATATAAAGCTGTGTTTAATCATGTAAAAACTTAGAGAACATCTATCTGATAATAATAAACATGCATATGGATATGTGCCAGCTGCCATTGCACTAGTTCCTATGTTGTACTTGTATATGATTTTTCATATCACATATTTGCTTTGTGCAGGGATAAAAAGAAGGTGCTTGCTCCAAATTATGCAGCATATTATCCTTTTGGTGTTGATGTATTTTTAAGCCAGAGAAAGATATTTCATATAGCTCGACTTGTGGAACTTCCTGTCATTGAACATTCTGGGACACTTCCCCCCATTCTTGTTGTGAATGTCCAGGTACATTTATTTTAGAATTTATGTGAATGAGTATTTATTTCATTTTTTTTTTCTTGATCTAACTTCATAAAAGCTTGCAAGATTCTGAATGTTGTTTTAAACGTTATCTGCTTTGGTCATTTTAAGATTGTCGGTTTATTTTTCTCTTCAAAGTCTAAAGTATTCTGCATCAGTTTTAAATTTTGTAAAAGCTTGTTGAATAGGAAATTTTGGCCCCCCCTCATGGGGCAATTGAGTATATATGAAATGTAGCGTAACCACTAATTGTGTCCTAATTATACCGAGTTTCATTATTTGAGTAGTCATTTAATCATGTATCTCTATGTAGCCATTTCATACGATGCTTATTCTTGCCTTTTGGTTTTAGCTTTTCTATGGCCCCAAAGTGCTCCTGTTACCGGTCAACTCAGCCTTTTCGTACTTCATATGTGCTGTTGAATTAAATGTACCCGTGTAGGCATCATTGATTACTTTCTTAATGCCTATATTCATAAGATTTGCCACTTTATCCTTACTTTCTTAATGTTCTACACTCGTTGGATTATCCACTTTATACATTAACTATTTCCTCATGTTTCTGAGGTGCTGTTTTCTTTTGCAGATCCCATTATATCCTACCGCAATTTTTCAGGGCGAAATTGATGGTGAAGGGATGAGTTTTGTCTTGTACTTTAAGCTTTCAGAAAGTTATGCTAAGGAACTTCCACCTCATTTTCAAGAGAATATCAGGGTAAGTTTGAGAATTCATGTTTTCTCATATTTATCCTTTCTCTTTCCTCTTTTTTCTGTGTATGACTTGTTTCAAAATCACCGTGTATACTGTTTCTCCATTTTATACTATTAGATATACTCTATTTTGGTTAGCGAGTTAGTATTTGACAAATAATTATTACTTTCCTCCCCTGCTCTTATCTTGGACAGAGGCTGATTGATGACGAAGTGGAAAAAGTAAGGGCTTTTCCTGTTGAACATACTGCACCTTTCAGGGAAAGATTGAAGATATTGGGTCGTGTTGCAAATATGGAGGACCTTCCATTAAGTGCTGCAGAGAGGAAGCTTATGCATGCCTACAATGAAAAACCTGTTCTTTCACGTCCTCAACATCAGTTTTACAAGGTAAAGTTAACCCAGGTTTTGTTCATTTTAGATTTGCGTACAATTTGGCTTTACTTCTTGTTCTACCCAAATTTGTTAAAAGTCCAACTGAATGATTTGTGGAAATGCTGTCATTCTCTTTTAACGTGTACTTTTAAGGAAAAAGGTGACATGCCATTTTGAATGGCGAAAAATCATCCACTAATACGGTGTATCCAGTAGTAAATTAAGATAGTTCCACAATGGCTTGGATAACAAAGTAATTTACCTATCAACAAAGATTATTGAATGAATGAAGAGCTTTTTTAGAATGACAGGTGAAACATGAACCATCTTTTGTCGTAAATTGCTGTAGACACTCTTTCTCTATGTGGATAACTTCTTCTCATGACTCACATTTAACTTCTCATCTGAAAGTATTAGATTTTTACACATTTTGCTTTGCATTTGTTATGGAAGCATACTTCACCTAAAAGTTTTCATCCGAAATTTATTTACTAATGCTTCAGTTTGCATACATCTAGAGTGGCCCAATTTCCCGATTAAGAAAGAAATATGTAACAAGGTTTTGAACCTAACGTCGGTTGCTAATGATCTTTTTTGCAGGGAGAGAATTACTTTGAGATTGACATAGATATGCATAGATTCAGTTACATCTCTAGGAAGGGTTTTGAGACATTCCTAGATAGGCTAAAGCTCTGTTGCTTGGATGTTGGGCTAACAATTCAGGTAAGTATTTGTCTCCGACGTATCATTCTTTTTTCTTCTTTTTTTCCAGATTATTTTTCGGCCTTGGAAGTCATTTTTTCCATCTAGGTAATGCCTTTTCCCACTTTCCAAGCAGGGAAATAAAGCTGAAGAATTGCCGGAGCAGGTTTTGTGTTGTATACGATTAAATGAAATTGATTATGCAAATTATCAGCAACTGGGGTCGGAATAGAGAGCCCCTTGAATAGCTGCACAGACAGTGGAAGTGTTAAGATATGGTAAATAAAGAGAGTTACTTAGAGAAGTTCAGCTGTCCCTCGCTTTTGGTGCCTATTTCTCTGTCTTTCCATTCCTCCAATTATCAAAATCTTTGGTGTCTCCATAATGCAGGCAGATTATAAGTGTAGCAGGTTCCATTGGAAGCTGCTAAGGATGATTTCTCGCATTCATATCACTATGACATGAGTTCTGGACAAGTCGATTTGCATATTGCATTAGCTATATACGTGTATGAATTCATGGACGACGTTGAGAAATCAGTTAATGGAATAAATTCTAATTCATTCTTTTTGTTTGATAATACAGCAATCTGTTTAATTAACTTTGCAGTAACACCAGACTTTTAGTATTTTTGATCTTAAATGCCAATACGTGAGGGAGGGAAAGGTCTTCATATGTAATGGATACTTGTGTTGATTTTCACAATATATAAGGGGAAGGTTTTAATGTGTAATGGACACTCAGTTTTGTTTTTCACCAAAACTACATGCATTTCTACTGGGGCAGCCTGGTATACGAAGTATCCCGCGTTCACGCATGGTCCGGGGAAGGGCCGTACCTCAAGGAGGTGTTATAGACAGTTTGGCCTAATGCAAGCATCTGTGGTTGGCTGATTTCACAGCTCAAATTTGTTTATGCTATTGGTGTACTTTGATCTGTTGTATCAGATAGTCACCATTTATATAGGTTAGGTTATCAATTCTTAAATAGAGTTGCCTGCTAAATATATATAGTGATTAGGTAGCTGATCCAAAATAATTACAAGACAGAAAAATTGAAATGAAGAGTTGCATTAGCAGTTTGATCTTCTGTATTGATTGAACTGTTTATAGAAAATTATGTTACGGACAAGAAAAAGTTGAAGTTCAAGATTTACAGGGAGGAAGTGGTTTCCCACATAAACCTCTGTTCCCAGAGTATGAGCTCTTAGGAAAATCAACAAATGGCTTCCCATAAGGTATTCTCCCTTCCAGAAAGTTATCTGAGAGGTTGAGCTCTTTCAGATTTCTCAGCTTTAAATACTTCTCAGGGATTCTTCCTGTGAAATGATTCTTGTGCAGCATCAGTCTCTCCAAAGTGCTAACGTTGGCCAGCGATGATGGCAGGTTAGAGCCTAATCTATTATAACTGAGATCCAACGTCTGTACTGATATCAGTTTTCCTATGGATTTTGGTAATCTATCTTTGAGAAAATTACGCGATAAATTTAAGTATCGGATATTTTCTTGTTCTCCCATCCCAATCTGGTCAATGGCACCTGAGAAATTGTTATCGGAAAGATCAAGATATGTCAATGATCCTCCTTCAAACCTGCTCTTCATCTGGAAAACTGTATTCACACTGTCTTGTAGCTTATTTGAGTGAAGGTCTAGAACTCCAAGATTTTCAAGATTTGTGAAAGTAGATGGAATCTCAGAAACAAACTTGTTATTAGAAAGATTCAAAGAATAGAGCTGAGTAAAACTACCAATCCAAGCAGGAATCCTTCCTGAAAGTAGGTTAGCCGACAAGTCTAGTTCCTGCAATGACTTGGCAAGTGGTTTTATATAATCTTGAACTTCACCATGAATTCCGCATCCTGCTAAGAAGATACGCGACAGTGATGGCAACTGCATTAGCCACTTCGGAATGGTTGACATATTCAGACAATTGAATGATAGATCCAATGATTGAAGATTTGAAAGGGAAGAAATTTCATGTGGCAATGGTCCTTCAATCATGTTATGAGATATACTCAACAGGAGAAGCTGAGAGATCTCGCCTATTGATCTTGGCAACTGACCAGATAACTGGTTGTAACTGAGATATAACTCTGTTAGCAACTTCAGCTTACCTAAGCTAGAAGGAATAGTACCCTTAAGCTGATTATTTCCAAGTGAAAGTCTCTGAAGGGAAGTCAAGTAACCAATCGATGGAGATATCGTTCCACTGAGGCGATTATTCTGCAGTCTTAGAAATTGCAGAGAAGACAACTGGCCAGATTTTGATGGCAATGGCATCTCACCCTCAAGCTGATTGTCATTTAGGTAAAGACTTGAAATGGAATATAGTTTAGCAACGGAACGAGGGATTATCCCGGTTAATGAGTTGTTAGATAAATCAAGCTCTTTCAGTGCTTGCAGATTGCCAATGTTTTCTGGTATATTCCCAGTCAAGAAATTATCTTGAAAACACAGGCTTTCTAAATTTGTCAAACTTGTTATAGACTCAGGAATTGCACCATAAAGTTTATTTGAATGTATATCCAATCTTCTGAGATTCTTGAGACCTCCAATACATGAGGGAAGAAAACCAGAAAAGCTATTTTCTTGGAGATACAATTCTTCAAGTTTAGACAAGTTACATATGCTTTGTGGTAATGAACCAGTAAAATTATTGCCAAGAAAGTTGAGTTTTCTGAGATTTGGAAGATGTAAACCAATGGAAAGAGGAACATGCCCCGTGAGTTGGACGAGTTCACTCATATCGATTACCTCAAGAAACTTCAGAAGTGTGATTGAAGGATATAATTCTCCTGCCATAGTAGATTGAAATGGTGCATCACCTGATGTATAGAGACCTGGTAAATTGATTTGTACAACTCTTCCATTTTCATTATTACAAGAAATACCTTCCCATTTGCAACAATCTTGGCTTTTCCATTTATTTAATCTGCCAGAAGTATCTAAATAAATTCCAGCCTTGAAATCTTGAAGACCCTTCAAGTCATTTGGATGGCATGACTTGCTTTTGCAAATGGTTGTTAGAGTTAGCAATAGAAGAAACCAAAGAACTTGAGAACCCATTTTTCTTTTCTTTTTTTGTTTTGCAAGAACTGTGGATGGTTTACTCAAATATGCTGAAAAAAGTTGGGAGATTTTTGTGAATTGTAATGATGGTCAAAGATCTTTAAGACAATGATTTTGTTTAAAGTCTGTTTTTTTCTTTACAGATTGTAATGTTCTGAAAAGCATGTAATATGTCTTAATTGTTTTGCTTTTTTCAGCTTAGAGAAAGATTTAACATTAAACAAATGGAGAAAAACAAATCCAGACTTTATTAAACGTTACAAATGTCAGTTGCACACAGAGGTTTCTTCTCCCAATAGATATTCGGATGACTAAACTAATCCTCTGCTTTGCCAGCAGTGTTGACAAAAGCCAATGCTGCTGTTGGTCCTCAGAAACGCCAAAGTAATATTTTGTCCACAGAAACTGCTTCTTTTGCTCGTTTTAGATTTAACTTATATACATTGACGGGATAACTTTTTTTAACATAAATTTTGCATATTAAAAATTTCGACGAAACAGTGACAAGTGATCGCTCCGTCCTATGTGCATTCGCACCTTGAGCGACGGTTCCATTATCTACTGATCCCCGAGTATTTTTTGTTTAAAAAGTGGTTGCAACTTGTAGTTAATTTTTAAATTTAAATTTAAATTATAGGTCTTTGTAAAGACTTTTTACTATCAGCATGATTCAACTTGTAATAATGAATAAGTTACTTTATTTTCTATGTTATCATATAACTTTTTTTTCTACATATTGTTATTCCTAATTGTTGCAGGTAATAGTGTAAAAATACACACGAAAGTGAGAATCTTAGGGGTCGTTTGGTTTGAAAATAAGTTACGATTCGATTAGTTATATTGTGATTAGTTATGCTGAGATTAGTTATCGTAATTATTTTTTATTGACTGTTTGATATGTTGTAATTCTATTAATTGTTAATTTTTTTATTTTATTATGGAAGTATAAGTTATCCCGATACTTTTTTTTATGCTGACATGACTTATCCCAAAATTAATAACAAAACAAAAAATAAAACGATACTAAATTTTAATACCAGGATTATCTTTACTAGGATTATCTTTACTTATTCATCGTACTGGAGTACCCCTAAGTTTTTGAATGACTTAATTGTGTAAAGTTGCGGTTACATTGTCGTAAAAGTTGAACTCACGCTACTTTTACCACCCAAAGTTTGTGAATGATTGACCATAACTAATCTTTGTCCACATCTCAAGCTATTGCCACAAAATCCCAAAAACTGAAAAAAGAAAAGAAAACTATTCTGTCATTTCTACAACTAGGCATGAGATCTCATATCAAAAGACAAAAGTTTGACAATTGTAATGTTGGTCTGACATGTTCCAAGTTTCTAGATATATTTGATAATTTTGAGAACAATTGTATAATCTTTCTCTTTTTCATATATTTCTAAGTTTGTATTCAGACTTTCTTGGATTTTGAGGACAGATCGCCCAATCATCTGATATTGTTTGTTGAACAAAATCTTAGTTGGCTCCTAAAGATTCCATCCGTCTCATATTAACCGTCTTCGTTGCTAAAAATAGTTATCTCAAATTACTTTCTCCGATCACTTTTGCTTGGCACTTTACGCATATCAAGAGAAAACAACAAATTTTTTCCTGTTTTATCCATTTACGGACGTATTCCGGGAGATCGTACTGCATAATCATCTGGAACTACGGGACGATATTGTTTAACCAAAGAATTGAATTCTTTGCCCAAAACTATTTTAAGAAGAACATAGGTTTCTGATAACCAAAGAATAAGATTATAATTATAGGCAAACTTGTAAATTGAAAGCAGTAAGATGCACAAAAAGTAAGTATATTGCAATAGTAGTTCGGATGATCCTTTTACAGGTTATATTTTACTCCCTTATATAGGGAATTTCTTAATATAACGTCTGCCTTTTTCAGTGATCGAGCATTAATGACTAATTATGACATTAATGTAACGTTACAATGAGTAATCGTAACTGTTGCATGAATGTCGTGTAACGTGTGGATCACTAATTGAAGATCTCTGAATCCGCCTTTTGTTCTGCCCAGATACATTTTGGCCGTGCCTCTTCATCTTCTCAATTAGGTTGAAACTTCCGTAGCTAATTAACCCGTGTGTGTGATTTGCCGTGCCTCTTTGCCTCATACCTCTTCATAGAGTCTCGTCCAGCTGTCGTGTCTTCATTGCTCCACGTAGACTGCTGAGTCATCAAGATTTATTATACGTGTGAAGCTCTTTTTTACCAATACAGATAGTCCCCCATTTACCATATATTTAAAGATCAATATTTGGTAAGTGGATACTCATTTATGGCGAGAATATTTTTTTGCCACCTTACCTCGAAACATTGTATCCTTCTCTGAATCATAGACGTCGTTTGTCACTTCTATTTAATGCTCAAACCACGTGTCCTTCTCAGATTGGTTCTGCAGTTACTCGACGCTTTTTAGGGCTTTCTGCGGCTGCGTCAGTCCCGAAGTGACACCTTCAATTATGACTTTTTATCATTATATATATTTTTCCCATGTTTGACGGTTGTCATCAAGTATAAGTACCTTTCTTCTTTTCTTTGCTTCCACAAAACACTTTCTAACTTTGTCTTTTATAAAGAGCTTTTTCTTGCCTTTGTAAACATGTCTTCTTCAAATCAACCGCAAAGAGTTATAAATATTGAGAATTTAACTCCATCTTCTGCTCCTACAAGGGGCCGGAGGGGTGGTAGACTTAGGAGTCTAGGATCCACTCCTTCGAGAGGCTCTTCTTCTTCTCAGACAGTTTCCCCTCCTTCCGCTAGGTCTCTAGTTTCTCCAAGGACTAGGGCTTCCCGATCTTTGTCTAGAGGTAGAGATGAACGCCTTCGTGAACCTGGAGTTGATGAAATTATTCCTGTTGAGTTTGTCTTTGCTAGAGATAATCAAGTTCTCGTAGACCAATCTTCTTCCCTTGAGAGTGTCGAAAGGTATCCAACCCTTATTACTGAGGGTCAGATTTCCCTTGTTCGTAGGGAGTGTTTTTGGAGGCCTGATTTCCCTGTCTACATTCCGAATAGTAATCAAAGAATAACGTCTTACAAGACGGGATACTCTTTTTTTTATACGTACCCTTTTACTCTAGGATTTAGACCTCCCATTGATCAATCATAATTGAATTCTGCCGTTTCTTCAATATCTGCTTAGGACAAGTTGGTCCGCTTGTGTGGCGAGTTGTCGCATGTCTTAGGAGTTTAACTTCTTTAGTGTCGGTTTTACTTTCAACCATCTTATTCATCTCTACTCTCTTGCCTTGTTTCGTCAAAGGGTTTTTTACTCTGACTGCTAGGAGAAAAAGAGTGCTGGTAACCCCTGGAGATGATAAGGATAGGGGCTGGTACCTCCGGTATGTTGCTGTACCCACTGTTGGTTTAGTGGGTGAAGAAAATCTTCCCTTCCCTGAGAAGTGGAATCGTGCACGTGAGTATGCTTTAGCTCACATCTATTTACTTTTCCTCGTTCTGACTTGAGATATTTTACTAACACCATATCTGTTTCTTCTTCTCTCAGCAATCATAGGTACTGTTGAGAATGTTCCGGTATCGGTGATTGGGTAGAAAAATTATTGTCCGTTACTCCTTTAGAAGAGAGATCTTGGAAGTACTTCACTGGGAAGTACGGTTGGCATGTAAAGACCCACGGTAAGTGAAGCTTTTGTTCTTGCTTCTTTCCTTACTCGAGCCTCTTCTTTCTTTGTCGCTTAACTTTTTCCTTTTTGATAGGGTTCTCTGCTCGTGGGGTGTCTGCTTCATCTATCCCGAAGATGTCTTTGGCCCAGAATCAAGAGATTATTATTGGTTCGTCTTCCTCGAAGAAGAAGATTGGTGAGTCTCATTCTGTAGAAGAAGAAAAAGAAGAGGAGGGTGCTTTGGTCCGCAGGCCATGGAGAAGGGGGTGGTTTCGGACGATGAGTCTACACCCATGACTTTGCCTTCCGTGTCTGTGGTTGAGCCCTCTACCTATGAAGATGTTTCACATTCCCCCATTCATGAGTCTGTAGGTTACTTGTTCCATGAAGGTTTTGACCTTGCTCTTGATGATGTCCCTTTGGATGCTTTTTTTCCTACTTCTTAAAGAGAAGCTGTCTCATCTGCTCCTTTAGCTATTACGACTTCTGCTGTTGCTAGTTCCTCAACCCTCCGTGCCTGTTGTTTCTTCATCTCTGCCTGCTTCCATGCCTTCCTCTAGGGAAGTAGGGTCTTCCAGTAGAGAGATGCGGCAAGTGATAATAGAGGTTCCAGCTGAGGGGAATCTTTTCAAGAAAATGGGT